>JAYXIM010034451.1:0-20831 GCA_037575425.1 Anastrepha fraterculus | reverse complement strand
TATATAAAGGGTGGTCAAGTTTCATGGGCCGGTGTTGATTTTGAATAAAATACAATTTTATTAAAACATTATTGTCATTTCTCTTTGTTATGATAATGTTGGTATGACTCAATTACGTATGGAACAAAATATTGGCCAAATAGCCGCCGCGACCTCGGCGGCACACCTCCATCCGATGGTCCAAATTTTCAATGACGCTGAGGAATAATTGAGATTTTATGCCGTTAATGTGCCGAATTATCTCATCCTTTAGCTCTTGAATTGTTGCTGGCTTATCAACGTACACCTTTTCTTTCAAATAACTCCAAAGAAAGAAGTCCAATGGTGTCAAATCACATGATCTTGGCGGCCAATTGACATCGCCGCGACGTGATATTATTCAAATCCACTGAGGTGAAAATGTGCCTCATTACTGAAGATGATTTTCTTTGATATACATTTTGATTTGAACGCCCGTTTTCATCATAAACCTGAATACCTTTAACGCGTTAAATTGAACGTAGTTAAATTGAATTAGTCTGAAATTGAAAAATGGTTTTTAACTTTTTGACTTGACTTTTGAGTAATTTTCCATTCAGATATACCACATTTGTACAAGTACTTTTTCCAACTCTCGCAGCAACTCTACTGCGTGGTTTTTGGTATGGCTTTGAGCTTTTCCAGCGGTACCGTATTTATCTCCACAATCATGGTAAATCTCCATTTTTCATGGATATTTCTTTTCAGTTTGGGAACAGCGCAAAAATTCGCGGAGATCCAAGTACATATTATATCTGTAAAAACAAACTACAAATCCGAATCTGATAATAAAAAAGCTGACAAAGTTTTAAAAGTCACCTTTTTTGAACAAACCTCGTATGTACTTATATATGTATGCATGCATGTGTATGTGTAAACCTGCCTAGACAATCATAATTCATGTAATTGCCTTGGGCTGCTCTTGTATGCCGCTTATCAGATGCAGTCGTGGTGCAATTCATGGCGGGAATTGTTCATATTTAGAAAGAAGCTGTAGCCGGTAGGAGTTTGAGAGCTGATACATATACATACATGCATATGTGTGTATGGCTTTGTGTATGTGTGTGCATAGTTGTGGTTGAGTGCGCCCGTGTGCGTCTAATAAACGTTTTAATAAATGTTTGACCAATAATTCAACATTAAATTTATTAGCATACATTCAGGAGCAGTTCGTGAGAGGGTAAACACAAAACAAGCGTATAGGGTGGTGCAAATACAGCAGGTTTTTTTGCATAATATTACTTTGCCACAGAGATTCTTTTCCAAATATATCAAAATCTAAACTAACTGTGAGTTAGGCAATGAAATATTCCAGATTATTAGATGTTGAGGTGACTTTTGCTGGATGGCGCACCATTTCACACAGCCCTTTAAATACAAAAATAAAAATAAAAACAACAAGAAAACAAGATTCTGATGATGTATTCGGGTGGAGAGGAGCAAAACAAAAGATACCGAAGTTTTACCATTTTCAGGGACTTGGTTAAAGTTTCCACATTTTGCGTATCCTTATGGTAAGTAAGGGCAGGGAACTATATCAACTTTACACTTTAGATATATAATGGGCTCAAGAGATCTATATAGAAAACAACGGGAAATATTTTTGTGGAACATTTTAACCCTCTAACTGTTCAATAGATCTTTTTGTCTGTTTTTCGGGTAGGGGATAAGAATACCCAAACCAGGGGAATATAACAGGTTAAAATGTACTACAAGAATATTTGTCTAAAATTCTTCTATGAGTCTCTTAATGCACCAAAGTTCAAAATTTAACGTAAACCCCAGATATAAATCAAGACGGAAAATGTGTAAGGTTTCTTTTCCTTCTTCTCCAGCAAACGAAGCCGCTAGATCATCATTCGCTGCGTTATGTCTATGTCTTCGTAAAGCTCATACAGCGCATTATTCCATCACCTACCATACTCGCCGTTGCCAACGTGCAAAGGTCCACAAATCTTCCGCTGAACCTTTCTCTCAAACACTCCAAGAGAAACTCCATCGGATTTGTCATCGTCCACGCTTCTGTGCCATACGTTAGGACGGCTATGATGAGAGCCTTGTGGAGTGTTAGTCCCTGATTGCTATTTATTTTGGAGTGACCAGGACGATTCTTCTGCATACGGCCCACAACTTTCGTGCTTAACTCAAGTAACTTTTGGGTGGCTTTCGAACACCCGTTTGAGAGCTAATGTGAGAAGACGAAGCAAAGCAAAGTTTTCAACCCGCCACGTAAAAATCCTCCCCAATAAAAAACAAAACAAAATGTCTAAGGTTTACTTTTAGGTTTAACCATAAATTTTAAGTTTAATAAAGTTAATTTTTTTAATAAACGAATGTATCGAAAACGATTTTTTTGTAAAATTTCAATCCACGTTAGTTATAGTGCACATTTTCCGTTTTCACCTATTTCTGGGTTTATTTCCAGATCTTCAACGTCAGCATCCTCTACGTCATTTGTGAAATAGAGTCAGGAACTGCCAACAAAGTGGGTTGACAAGATGCGCCACTACGAAAACAGTCATGGGACAAACAAAACTTGCCTCCTAAATACGAGGTGTACCCGAAGGAGCTGAAGGCCATCCCTTCGTCGGCCTATCAGGGGTGCATGGAGGACTGGGTTAAACGTTAGCACATGTGTGTTGCTTCAGATGGGTCGTATTATGAAGGAGATAAACTAAATTTGCCAGAACCTTAACCCTGTTTTGTTTTATTTAAACATAGGGTAGATGCCTTACGGCGTAATATCCGGCAAATAAGGCCGATGTTTCAATAGCGGAATACTGTGAAAGGAACCTCCTGAACTCATGACTTATCCTTTGATACAATTCAAATTGTTCTTCGAGGTTTTGTCGTTATTTAAGGGAGTTCAACAAGAAGAGTTGAACCAGATTACTAATTGGCGAGAACACACCCGCCAGTGCAGCGAAATACGAGTACAACCCAGCACCTATTTTTAATCTTTCGTTTCCTTTCATTCCATTAGTCCATTCCACGGGTTCACACAGAGCAACTGTTGTTGAAGCAGCTTCGTAACTTGTGAAAGAGGGGAGACGAGGAAAGGAGAGTTGTCGTGAGTTGCTCAGCCTCAATAAACTAACTTTGCGTTTTCATTCCTCTCAATTTTTTTGTTAGCTGTAGAATTAAAATAAAGCGATTGCAAGCAATGGAGTTGCTCTGGGTGAACGACACAGACATAAGCAAAAGAGGATCGCAAAGTTAAAGCAACAAAAGAATCCCCATATAAGCGCTCTATGACTCTACATTAGATTTGTTACTAATTCGCCTTTTTCACAATCCTACCGGCACAAGAACAAAAAGTGTAAGGATTTGTAAACGAAATTTAAATTGTGAGCTATTTTTTATTTCAGTGCGATAAGCAATAAAGTACAATCAGTCAATTCCAAGCAAATACGAAGATCGGTTTAGTGCATTTCTGTGTGTAGATACTAGACGGAGCTATGAGGCGTACAATCAAATGATGTTGATACGAGTATTCGCATTTCTATTCATATCTTTTATTAGTTTTATTTATTTTATTCCATTTTAAAGAGGTGAAAGGTGAGGTTTTAAAGAGGGAGAGAGGTGCTTTTGGATATCCCTGTGCATCTGTATGCACACAGAATAGATGCACATATAGTATAAGTGCAAGGTGGTGCAAAATTAATCATCCAATTTTATTTTTAAAGAATTTTTTTACTAAAACAAAAACATAAGTATTTTGAATAATTGAAATCTTTATTTTGAGCTTCACGCAGCCCTTCGCTTATCGGTTTGTATACTGCAGCTGTGTAGCTCTCAAGGGCCAAATATGCCTAACGTACGGCGCCACTTGCAAATATTATAAATCTTCCAAAAAGGTGATTAGTTTTGCGCCACCTTGTATATATAATGCCTTAGGAAAATGTATAGGATATTTGTTTACAATTCTTGTGCATATGTCGGCATTTCTGCTTTCCATTCCTGGACTAACTTGAATTCATGGTAAAATCTTGAATTTATTTCATTCCAAATGTCTCGGTAACCAAGAGCTAGCAGCTAGAGTTTTGCTATTTATTTATTTATTTGTGTGTATAGTATTTACAATCGCATATACTAAATATATGTTATTCACAATTCTGTGCTTACTAATCTCTTGTAGTCCCTGTAGGGAAGTCAACTAGTACCGATCTGGCGCGCTTGTAGTGAATTTAAAACTATGATTACTTTTCTTCTTTCTTCTTTTCTTATGAGAAACTGCTGAATTTTACACGTTGATCGCCTAGTGAGTGTCAAAATTGCCCATCGATGCATCTCTTTTTCGATAGTTCGTAACTAGTATCCAATGCGTCAGATGTGAACTAGTTGGGTAGGTAGGTAGGTAAGTAGGTAAGTAGGCAAGTAGATAACTAGGTAGAAGTACCTGCCGGTCTTAAAACCAACTAATTTAGACCGTTGTCCGATTCATAGTGATACTCTAGTCTCAGTTTTCCTGCTACTCCCCGTTAAACCATTTTATATCAAGTGCTAACCCATTGATCTGGCTGACACTCATTTATTCCTAAAGTCAAGAGTATCAAGAACGATGAGCCAAAGTATCTAAACCTAGTGGCATGCCACGCTGGATAGTGACTAAGAATTTGTCTGACAGACTCTTCTTCCGCTTCATTCTCACAACTTCTACAATTGAAGTACATTCAATCTTTGATCATGTCGACCTAGAAGACAGTGGACTGTGATCAAATCAACTAACATAGAGACGTTTTCCTTGACAGTTTAAATACTAGTAAGCACTACTATGCTCGGCATCTCTTTTTCGTTAGTTCCAAAAACTCTTAAATTTTGAATTCAAAACTGTTACTTAGGTTCGATCGCATTAAGATTTTAATGAACAAAAAAAGGCAAGCTACGGCACATATGGCAAAAGAGACAATGATGACAAAACACAGTTTAACAGGCTCACGAAACAATTAAAAATCGCACTAAGAGCTGGAAAGAATGCAGAATTTTAAGAGTGCTTTTCCAACGCCTTTTTTTCCTCGCCTACTATTACCAAGTTATGGACTATTCGCTGTGGAAAGCAATGAAAACAATGTTACAGCCAACATCTCACATTGACACCGATGAAAACGTCCAACGGAATCTGGGCAAACACCGACAAGGAAAAAGCTATCGAGTTTGCGTAACACCTTTCAAAGGTTTTTACACCATATCCGAGCCGAAATGTGGAATGAGCCCGTAAAATTGAAAATTTTTTCTCAGTGTCGTTTCAAATGGTTTTCTCGATTCCACGATTTACTTGGAAAGAGATAAGGCATATAATAATCAAAGATCTCAAAACAAAAAAGGCACCAAGATTCAACCTCATAACGAGTAAGGTTTTAAAAGCGTTACCCACATGTGACTATAAATATGATATATCGAGCTCTTCGTTATAACTTAATCGATACGCGCCATCTACAATGCAAAGTGGACCATATATTTTTCTGAACAGTTTTAATACTCCTACAAAAAGCACATAAATCCAAATATCGAACTTTGTTGGAAATTATAAAAAAATATATTTGAAAAAATTTCTGAAAAATGTTAAACTTTTTACTCAGAATTTTCAGAAAGTCTCGAGTACGCATTTTCATAGCCCATTGATTTTTGGTACAATGAAGTGCAAGTTTCAAGTACTTAAAAATCGCGTTGGTTTTTCAAATTTTGTTGTTTTGCTGGTGGTTTTAGCATTTTCTCCATAAAAATATTACGACTTTTTATTATATGGAAGAAAACAACAAAACACCACGGCTGGATTTTTGGGCTATGAAACTGATCTTTTTCTGAAAAATCCATTTTATCCATATAACGAATTCCAAATTTTTTTTTTTTATAAAAGGAAACATCGAAACACTAATACTGGATTTTTTGGGCTATAAAACTGCATACTTGAAATTATTCTAAAAATTCTTATTAAAAAGTATAAAAAGTATGATAGAAATTTTGCTGGAGCTGTTGTCCATTTTCTCCATGCAACGAATTCCATTTTTTTTTTATAAAAGGAAACACGGAACACTCACTAACACGGGATTTTTGGGCTATAAAACTGCGAACTCGAAATTTTTCTAAAAATTAAAAAAAAGTGTAAATCTTTGCTGGAAATTTTTTGAACTATTTTTAAAATTTGCACAAAGTCTTAAACTTGGATTTAGGTATATGCCTTTTGTGGAAAATAAAACATATTTACATAAAAAATCATTAAAATTAAATAAGAGAGAAATTGTCAAAATTCGTCACTAATTTACTTTTTGAGGAATAAGCGGCGAAGCTTGAAGGTATTGGTCTGGTTTTCTAGCTTTAGCCTTTACACGACACCGTAGCCGTAGTGTGCGAAAAATTCGATTATTTCCGTTTATTTTTCTTCTTTGACACTGGATTGACTGGAGCATTGAAGACAGCTGTCGCTGCTTGTGATATGAGTAGCGAAATGGTTTGCAATTGTCGCAATCGCACTAATTCTGAGCTAGAAATTCGTTTCAGTAATGCAATATTTTCCCTGCAGGGATTTAAATGTTTACTAGAATAGGAGGTTTGGCGTCTACGAGTGTAGCAATAAACAAATAATCTTTCTAAGGTTCCCACAAGTAGAAGTACTGTGTATGTATGTACAGATGCATATTTGTGCTGTTATTGAAATATGCAAATATTAAATTTACGCATATTCAATACCTCTAAAGTAACAAATATCTGGAAATCGACACTCATCAAATTATGCCAAGTTGATTATGGCTGGCACAAATATGAAGTCATAGAGGCCCACGATCATTTCTATGACTAAAAAATTGTAAGTAGTTGATACATGTAAGCTCATTTAAACAGAATTGATATTTTTCGTCAAAGCAGAAATCAAATTATTGATTGCCTTCCTGAGCATGAAATTCATATTATTTAATAAACAAAAGTATTTCGTTTTCTATTTCAATTTGAAGAAAAATGCAGCTCTTGGATATTATAATAATATATATTTACATATGTAAGTGTCATACTTCATCGATTTTTTCCTGCAAGAAATTTAGATTTAGAAAAGTTGATTCTGACCTAATAAGATCACTGAAAAGTACAATAGAAAAGTTCTCTTTTAAAAAACAAAGAGCCACACTTTATGAGCCTCGTCCTGTGGTATGACGCAAAATTCTGGATAGTAACAATATTCGAAGAGGAGTATTCGAGACAAAAACTCAGCTGGATTTTATATGTGTTGGTGATGAAGAATATCACTTATGATCGAAGCATCGTGAACCATGTGAATAAGTGCGAAATGAGTGAGTAGAAAAGAATTCCGAAGGTGTAGCCAAGATCAGATCGGTAACCGACTCTCAGCGCAGAACCAGCTCTTTGGCTGACATAGCCGGTGTTATTTACAAAAAACTGAAATTGAGTTGTTAATATACAAAAACAAATCAACACATGCTTCGCTAATATTCCTTCGTTGCCATCTGAACAATGACTGATTGGGCGAGTGTGTGAATGCGTGTGAAATGAGGGGGCAGAAGTCTACTGTCTAGTCTCGGTGACAATTGCCAACAAATTTGGTTTGTAAATCCTAGAAAAGGCAATTATTGACCGATTTTAATAATTTTTTTCGGAAAATGCTCGCAAATTATTTTGGAAGAGATTTCCTATGCCCGAATTTCACATTTTGTATTACATCAAAATACCCTTAGATACACTATGTTTGACCTTGAACTGATCTTCAATATAACCCCGCAAAAACAAACTGACAACGTATTCGGACTCAGCAACTCTAAAAACGTTTATATCAGTTTTTTGAAAATTTCCCGAGTAATATTCTAGATTTGTTCTGGAAAAAAATTAGTTATTCAGTTTTTCCGTAGAAAGGGGATGTTTTCACCTCTTAAGGGGGCTGGAAATTTACTTACTTGCCGGAATGTATGACCTTTGCACACCTGTATACAAACAGTAAAAAAACTTACAATAAAAAACTGACACACCGAATTTCAATACATACATACACTTTTTTATTTTCAAAGTTTTTCTTAATTTTTCACAAAGATATCACTATTCAAGGGTCTGCTTTGATGTAATAAAAAAATTGAAATTCGGGCCTAGACAATCTCTTCAAAAATCATTTACGAGTATTCTAAGAAAAAATTATATATTTTTTCTGTAATTTTTTGTGAAAATAAAGCCTTCTAGAGCAATGAGAAAATCTCTTAACATACGTAAGTCGAGAATAAAAAAGCGCAAAAATGTTTTTAATCCAAAAACAGCTGAAACGGATGAAAGTAGGCGAAAAAATTTAAAGAACAAGAGGAAAGCTCAGTCCCGCGTGATTATGAGCCATTACCAGAAGATGTTGCTGAGGCTATACTTTCGATTTATACAGATTTCAGCAGTGGGAATTTATTAGAAAGATATGTAGGTGGTTTTAACCAAAACAACAACGAGAATTACAATTTACTGGTTTGGAAAATCTCTCCCAAAACTCTTCCGGCCGGTTCGAAAACTGTGGAAATCGCTACATACATAGCTGTCGGCATATTTAATGAAGGAAGGGCATCACTATTGTATTGTATGGAGGCATTAGGAGTTACACTTGCGCCCAATGCGCATTCATATGCCGAAAAAGCAGATGAGCAGCGCATGAACATTTCCGATCTTAGAGCGCGTGTAAGCACCCGAGAGTGAAGAATGGCCCGCAGACAACATCAGCTCGAGTTATTAGAAGCTGCCAAAGCGGCGAAGAGTGTATTTTAGGGACCTGGAATAGACAACTTTATATAAGTTAAAAAAAATGTGTATCCTATATAAAGTGTTTTTCAAACATTAAACGCGTTTTTCTCAAAATGATGTTTTCAAAGTCGGCTAAACAGACCAGTCTCACATTTTTAACACAAGCTTCTTAAATATTCTTTTTAGTAATTAATCGAAGATTTTTACTCATCGATAAACATATTTTTTTTTTTTTGTATTAACAATTTAAGTCCGAAATTTTGGTCAAAACTCGATGTTTTTTTTTTTTTTGAGAAAACGCCATTTCGTCAAAAAAATTTATTTTGCTTATTCTTTCGACATTTAAAGCAAACTAAGCTCGTATTTTCAATATTATGAATTTTTATTGAAATATTTTCCTCTCAGTTTCTGGTTTATTAGCTGTACTTGTAAAAAGGCACCACAAGCCACCTTTGGCACTTTCTATACCTAATGCGCTTCGTGGTTTCTAAATGTTTTCTCTCGCCTTTCACTTTCTCCAATTTTTTTAGCAATTCAAAGAGCTTTCTGATATGCAAACTGTTTTTAAAAATATCCCTTTGCCAAAATCAAATTTATTCCACTTCGTTTTTTTTTGTGCTCTTTTTGTACGCTGCACCGCAACGGTTGGTTCTGTTTATTCAGAGGGTGCAACGCGGCAGGCGGTTAAATGGAAATTAAATTTTCATATATGATTAGCTGGCTATTCTTTGGTATTTTCTCTTTTTGATTACTTTCTCTTTGACCACAAATGCAAATAAGTGCGCTTTAAGGACAGCAAACGTGCCACATATATGTACAAATGCAACTATAATATTCCTTCTTTTCGGCTTCGACCCGGGGCGTATGAGTAACATTTAATTGGATTTTGGCAAAGGGACCGAAAATACATACTTAGGTGGATATGCAGTAGACATCTACGAAAATATCGTTGATGTAATGATATGAAGGGAATTAAGAAATACAGAAAAACTCGGTGCATAAATAACTCAAATAATTTAGTGGTTGAGCTAATTTATTTATTATTTATTTCATTTGAAAGATAATTCATTATAGTTTCTAAGGGTTTTTAAAAGGGTAAGTTTTAAAGGACTCTAAACTAAACGACGAGCTTCTTAACACAGCATTTTTGAAGTGAGAGTAGCTTGACTTATTAACCGAATCGACTGTTGGAAATAACTTAAATTTGTTGGTATCGTTTTGTAAAGCTCCTCTTTGAACCACTACACAAAAGCTGATCAGATAAACGCAGATCTGCAGATAAGGAAATGTGGTTTCTCGAATGGGTTTAATGATAGTTCCAAGATATAACAGTCTAGAGTTGTATTTAAATAAACTCTTTTCCAACAATATTCCCTGCTAAAGAGGGGGGGCCTGGCGTTTGGTAGATGATGAAAATACAGTCAATAGATGGAGGAGTGAGGTAGATGCAGGAGTTTACTCTTGAAAGCTAAGCATCAGTGCATCCCTTCGCTTGCTTCATCACTGCAGTTTTTTTTTCAGGCAGAAATTATCGCCATAAGAGAGGGCTTATTGCTCTTAAAGAAGAGAACTCTAACTACAAGGGAAGGAGATGTCTACTCGGATAGTCAGGCAGCTCTGAAATCGTTAGAGTCAATAAAACACTCGTCAAAAACGGTAGTTAAATGTCACAAATTATTATGCGGAGTATCGCAATAGTTTAAAATAAACCTAATCTGGGTGTCAGGCAAACAGATGAGCTTGCAAGGAGAGGTACAACACTAAATATTCACCCAGATAATATTTGAATACCGATTCTCTTAGCTACGTGCAAATTATTATTAGATAGACACTCTATCGATGCTGCTAATATCCATTGAACGCAATCACCTTTTTGCTAAATAAGCAGACAAACTTGGCCAGAATGAAACCACGGCCGCACAAGATCGCTACTGAATTTCATGACACAGGCTATGAGAATCACGATAGGGGTTCTAACAGGGCATTGTCTAATTTGAAAGCATGCAAATAGACTGTGGGTAAAACATAATGACTTTTGTCGAAGCAGTCAAGTTATTGAAGAAAAGGACATCGTGGAAGACCTCATGTGTATATTCATTGCTCAATACAGAAAAAGGTCTTCCACGCTAGTGTTCGCCTTTCTTGACAGCATTAAAGTGGTTTAGGGTTGTCGAAACTAAGAATATTGATTAAATCCACAGATTGGTTCAGGGAAGGCTCAGGAGTGTAAAGGACGAACTCCAGTAGTAGCATAATGGACCTGAATGGCCAGTGGTATAGTTCTGAATTGCCTAAATGTGGCAGATTCTCTTTCGGCTTAGAAAAGGCAAGAAACAATATGATTTAATACACTTCTAAATAACGATCCTCAGTGATTGTTGATAAAACTTAACATCACACTGGCACTCGAACTGGGTGCAATTTCTCACGCAAGGGAGAACTTCTGGATTTAGAGTTACTTCATATTCGAGAATTTTACTTATTTGCATTGCCTTCGTGTGAGTAGAAGTGAAATGGAATTGACCTCTAGCAGATCTGCAAGTTTGCGATGAATATATTTCCTAGTAATTTGAGCCTTGCTAGTAAGAAAATTGAAATTTCTGAATTGAAATTTGACTACCGCACATTTTGATACCCATTTATGTAAATAGATTTCTTATCCAAGCTTCTGGATAATCCCTGCCTTATAGATACAGAATAGTTGCAGTATCAATTGCTGCCTACCTACCTACTATGGGATTCCAGCGGCAAGATCTTGGAGCGATTATTTCATACTCTCCAAAAGAGCTTATCAGCCATATATACCATATGGAAAGCGCGGACCTGGAAGGCCATCAAAGAGATGGCGCGAAAGCTGGATTTCGACATCAGCGGAAGAACAATAACATTTCGTCATTTTGCATTTTAATAATTCTTTGTAATTTAGAACTATGTAATTGTGTGAAGAAAAACAGATGAATACCTATAATAAAAGAATAAGAAGGCGATTATGGCCCATGCATCTGCACGAAGGAGTGTCACAAAAATTCCGCCGAAAACCCCTTTACGCGGAAATTATTGACCCCAGTGGTTGACAGCGGGTCACAATCCAAGAATAATACGTGTCTCATCATCCGAATCCCAGTTTTTAAATCTAAATAGCAATCTTCAAATTAAAAAAATTGAGTTGACAAGTAGTCAAAAAGTTATCCGATTTACTTTTGGTAACGTATTTCACGCTGAATTATATCGAAAAATTTCATAACGGAGCAGCCTTATCCGTTCTGGCTTTTTTCTGGCATTTAAGTTGAAATTTGAACTTTGAGGTATTAAGGGGTTAAAGGTAGTCAGAATTTTCAAAAAATTGAATTTTTTTTTTGCATTTTCTAAAAGTATAATATAATATCTTAAAAATATGAAGTAAATCCAACAAATACTTTTCCAGTTATTCAACAATTAGCAAAGGGCGCTCGGGCGCAAAACTTTAAATGCGTTTTTCTCAAAACTATGTTTTTTGAACTGATGATCACTGCATCTTAAAAACTGCTTGGTAGATTTCAATAAAAGTTGTACTGTTTTTGAAAAGCACAAAAAACTCGTGCCTAATTGAAGGATTTTTTTTCAAAAATTTCAATTTTTTTAACAATTAATTGTCGATTTTTTTCTCGAAAATCTGAAAAATATTGAAAATATTTAAAAAGAAAAAGCTTCGATCAGTCACAAAATTATCTATTATAAAAACTAATTTCTCTTGTTCGATTGATTTTATTTGAATCTCCAAAGACTTGTGATGATCACCGCAAGGGACTTCTGGAGAAACGGGCTCCACACAAACAACGATAACATTTACAATTATTATTATTTTTTTTTTTAATTTGATAAATTCAAGGCGAAACATAATGTATGAATGCTTTATTTTTATTTTTGTAAAACAAAGCAATTGACTTGCAAAAAAAAATTATTGAAAATCATCGTTCGGGCCTCTGACTATGGTAAATTTGTATAGCAAATTTTTTTATATTTTGGTACATTTTAATCCACTATGGCCTTCCTTATGCGTATTGTTGGTCCCTTCTTGCAAAAGTGACAAAATGGACACATCCATTGAAAAGTTAGAGGACTAAAATGTTCCAAAAAATTGTTCCCCGTTGTTTTTCCCGTAGAACAGCTATACGTATCATATTATTTGAAACGTGAGAATTATATAATTTCAAATGCCAATTTACATTTTCTTGAGGAAGCCATTTACCTCCACTCTAAAATTGCAAAAAAGGCTCTTCATATCACAAAGTGTTTCCTCTGTCTATAGATTTTTCTGCCAAACTTTGGTTCTTATAAACTTCAATTATTCTTGACATTTTTGCTCATATCTCTCAATGGTTTACGCTCGTCCTAACTGCTCAATAAATTCCTCAATAATTAAACAATTCATGCACTTACATCGTACCTCATTTATTCGAGCCTTTTGGGTATTAGATTCTATCATTAGTCATTCCTAATTTAGGTTACGTCGATATTGACATGTGTGACAGGTCTCATAATGGTATCAAAACGGCGCTTTAGACTGGCACTTCAACCATTTCAGCTACTTACCTAACTACCTATTCCAAGTTAAAAAATGTGCAAAGAGTGAAAACGTTGACCGTTGAAAATTCTGGCATAAATTTTCAAATCGTCATTACCTGTTACATATTTTTTCGCTCCTCTCTACCAGAAACCGTTTACCGATCACGTAGTTTCCTACGCCGAATTACTATAAGAAAGGACCTGAAGTAGGAATTTTGTCCCTCCAAACAAACTTTTGCATAAACTTTCAAATCGCCGAAATAAATTCAGTGTTTATTATTTTTTGTTCTCTATAAGATTGCATTGTCCCAACCTATTTTCGTTGTATCGTTTCGTTGAAGATTTTAAGCTTTATCTATGAAAAGTGCCACAAAATGATGGTTTCATGCCATAATTGTCTCCTAAGTAACTATTCAGCATAGCAATAAACCAACCTGTACCAACCAGTGCTGAATTCGGCAAAGGCTCGCTAGTATGATCCCCGTCCAATTTTCGGCACTTTTAAGCCAGTGCAAACAACAAAATATTTTCATCTCCAGAAGCCGCATATTCAATGCACTCGAACATGGTCCAGTACCTTATTGTAGCAGAAGCTACAATAAACTCAAGAAGTTTTGAGTCTTACTTTTTAACTTTGACTCTGTCACAATCCACGATTGCAATCAGCGAAGTAGTAGTTGTTACCAGTTCCGAACTACAAATTGATTTTATTATCCCAAATCGTGCTTGTAAGGTAGCACGCGTGTGCCACAATACCTACTATACCTACTCGTAAAACCAAGCGGCCGCCGCAGCCGAATGGATTGGCGCGTGATTACCATTCGGAATTTAGAGAGAACGTATGTTCAAATCTCGGTGAAAGACCAAAATTAATAAATTAAGTTTTTTATTCTAATAGAGGTCGCCCCTGGGCAGGCAATGGCAAACCTGCGAGTGAATTTCTGCCATGAAAAAAATATCTGCCGTTCAGAGTCGGCTTGAAAGACTGTAGGTCCCTCCTTTTGTGGAACAACTTGAAGACGCATACCACAAATAGAAGGAGGAGTTCGGCCAAACACCCAAAAAGGATTTACGCATTAATTATATGTATGTATACCTCTTTTTTTGTCGGGACAGACTACCAAGTACAGCACTCAGACACAATTGAGTTCACTCGGGTTCCTTTTTTAATTTTCGTGAAATCTACCCGACCTCCGAAGAAAGCTGGTGCCGAAGTGTCAAGGTGGTCGCTTCTTAACACATCACTGCCAAATACCTCGAGCCTGATTCGAGCGAAGGCCGGGCAGACGCACAGAAAGTGGTCCTCTATCTCATCCTCCTCTCCACATGCTAGGCACAGTGCACTGTCTGAGATGTCCACCTTTTCCATGAGTTTCGCCCATAGAAAGTGGCCCGTTATCGGTCCAACCAACTGCCTACAGTCCCTTCTGCTTAATGACAGGAGGAACTGCGACAGTCTCTCTGTAACATCAGTTTTGTCCATCTGCAGCTTACTGGGCAATACAAATCAGCCGTCACACGGAGATTTCGCCAATTTAATAACGTCATAACGTTATAACTACGATCCGAAAAAAAATAAAAAAAAAACATCAATTAAGAAAAGCAAATGAACAGCGTCAAAAGTATCAGCAATAACGGCCGTAGCAGACAGCAGCATTTATTTAAGGGGTCGTTTATTGGCTGCTCGACAAGTGCCTCAATGTGCACAGGATGAGACATGAGATATACAACGTGGCAACAGGTGGTGCAAACGCAAATGCGCGCGTAATTGCTCGCCTGCAGGTATGTAGCACTTTTTTGTTTACTCCCTCTGTTTTGCTGCGCCGCGAGGAGTTGTCTGCCTCGTTGAAAATTGACTGAAATTGACAACAAGTGAGAATTCAATTTTTCCTCTGCTGCAACTAACTATTGCGGATGTTGTGCAATTTATAACTCTTAAAATGGCCTTAATTGCTTACAAATTAATAGCATCGAATTGGCAGGCAAAAAAGATACAGTCGAGACTTATAATTTGAGAAGCGCATGAAAGCGCGAAAATAAAACTGATGAATTTTGAGGGGTTGAAAAGTGAAGGCGCCTGATTCTGACAAAAAAAAATGTTTAATTTAAAAGCTTAACAAGAAAAGCTTAAGGGAAATATACATACATAGTTATGTAAAAGGAATGCTTTTTCTTGCGAAATTCGGATGGTTCAAATCTGATTTTATTCAATTAAATTCTTTTTTGTATTTCTCTAAGCTCGTAATAGGTGAGCTTATTAAAGGTTTGTCCCTACGTTACATAAGTTTTACCTTTATATGATTAGTTTTCACTACATCTTATCCGTCACTACTTCACATATCCGTCATAATCCACATACATTTTGTTGATAATTTTATTTTGTCTTTGGCCAGAAAAGTTCGCCTTGTAGCTGGTACTATTTTTTGCTACGCTGTTTCAATCCAGATAGCACCTCACAGGCACATGTAAATTCATCACGTAAATAAAAACGAGTAACGGGGACATCAAACAACCCTGCCCCACTCCTAATAATATATTAAACTTTTCCATCATTTGCTCGCCTGTCCAGATCACACAGTTTATATTTTTATAAAGCTTTTCATTTTGGCTTAAATGCCGAAGTTAAGCAATCTGTAAGTTAAAAGATGTCTTGGAGCTTTGTCAAAAGCTGCTTTGAGGGTTACAAAAAATACATAAGCTTTCTTTTTGAAGTGAAACTTTTTAGGCGTCGATGGACGACCGAGAATGTAGAGTAAAATTTCAAGGCCATGCAACGTTTTGGGCATTTTCGTTCCGCGAGAGAGAAAAGAGATATTACATAGAAGAAAAGGAGAGAGAGAGCTATGCCTTATATATATTATATTTAGTGATAGACTAGTATAACTTAATATGTTTATAACTATGTATGTACACATACGTGTATAAGTGAATGCTAAGTGTACAAGGGAGTGAGAAAGAAGCACATAATTAAGCTTAGGGAGATTATTTGGATAGTACTCGTAATCTGTATGTTAGTGTTATTTGGAATATGCATATTTGTATTTAATTGTGTGTATATGTATGTTTGCATGTTCTTGCGGGTATTATATGATGGGAAATTGGGGAATTCAATTGAGTGGTGCGATTTCGAAAACTTCCAATAGATAGTTTCTAGTTGTTGATATGTGTTTATGAATGTGTGCAAATACATTGCGAATTCTTCGTTTAATGAGTCTACATCCATACATACGTGAGTCTACATTCATACATACATATGTGTGTGTGTACATATATCGTTTGTATGAAAATAATGTCAATGTTCAATGACTTCTTTATTACTACATACATATATACTTACACATCTACAATTAAGCTATACTTTAAAGCTAGAGTACAAAAACAATTGTTCATTGTCATAATTAAAGTTTCAATACGCTCAGCTGCTGTTTTTTCTTTGTAAATTTTGTCTATTTGTATTGCAAGTGGTGTGCGATTAGGAACGTTGAATTTTTAAAAGGTTAGACCTAATATCAAGTTAGAAAGAAATCACATACTACGAGTATATTTAACAGTTTACTAAAGAAAAACGTCTTATAGCACAGCTTTTATATTGCATAAATATAGTCAATGTTTCAAGAAAATGATTTTATTGGACTCATTTTCTTTCTTGCACTTTATATCTAAAAGGTCTAAAATAAATAAATGTTTTCTAAGACCTGCTTTAGTTATGCGAGGGCACTTGGCTTTCAATTAACACTTCTGCTTACACTTACTACTTACCTCTAGATTCCACAGTACAAACTGCAGCTAACCGATTTCTAGAATTTTTTATTACGTATACGCCGTGTCGCATTTCTACAATATAATTTTGCCTGAATGCCTTATGAGCCTTATGAAGTTTTAATAGAAAATATTTCGACATAAATCTGGTGGCATACAATTGGTTATTAAAATTTCAAGAGTATTTTATGCAGTTTACATATTTTATACTCTTCTTTAATATACTACTGGTGCATATTGATTGAATGAACTTACAGCGATTTGTGCATGTAAAACGTGAAAATGAAAGGAATTCCTTGCTTTCTTTCAAATATCTATAAACGATACGCACGCCGTCTTCCACCACTATGCTATGTTATTCGCGTGGCGTGTGCTATGTCTCCTCAGCGTGTATTGTCAAATGCATAACAATGCAGCTGCACAACTATCTCACGCAACAACAACTATTTCACTATCAGGCATAGCACAGAATCGATGGTAATTGTTATGCAGCTTGTTGAGTAACCTTGTTACGCGTGTCGCATGCAAGTCGCATACATACACACGTACACAGCGCTACAAATATATGCATATAAGCATGCGTGGATGCGTTGAAAGCGTAACTATGCCAGTGAATGGGAAAAGCAGCAATCTTATGAACAATGTAAGCCAAATGCAAATATAATTTGATTTATGGTTTTCATCGATACGCTAAAACTTCATTGGCACATACTCGTACATATGAAGAATTTCTTCATAAGGCTTTGTTGAGATTTGTAGGAATTTGCGAGACCTTGGCGAGCGAGATTTTATGCTTAAAAATTCAAGAATGTGAAAACACCTTATGTTATAATGGTAAAATGGCGGCGCATGGCATTATTTTTGATTTAAAATGGAAAAATATCACCGAAAAGTAAAATAGAAAAAGTTAATTTGCTGCAGTTGGGAAAATTTCATACTACTATTTTTAAAAATCAGAACATAAAATTAAAACTTAAAAATTAAAAAAAAATATGTAAAAATAAAGAAATTAAAACTGAAAAGTAAAATTTCTGATTTGAAACTAATTATTAAAAATAATAATGACTAACGCAAATGTTAATATAAATGTAAAAAAGTAAAAATTTAGAATGAAAAAAAAAAAATGAAAAATAAGAAAAGTAAATAAGTAAAAAATAAAATTAATTAACAATTAATAAAAGTTAAAATGTAAACATTAAAAATAAAAAAATAACAACAAAATTTGCTGTATGCACCTCTATAAACTAGCAAAATTACACAAAGCCACCGGATCCGATGGAGTTCCCGGCGAACTTCTTAGAGTGCAACCTCAGCGTATGGCCTACGGTGTATAAGCTTAAATCAGCTGATTGCTCGTAGATGGCGTTAGTGAGCATATCAAGTTACCATAGAAATGCCATATTTTTTTTGCATGGGTTCGACACCTGTTTACATCAATCACTGCACATCATCAGTGATTTCATACAGCAACACACTTTTTTCCTTGCGTAATCATGTCTAATTTTGTGCCAAAAAAAGAGCATATGCGGGAAGCTCTACTTTTTTGCTTTAATTTGAAGAAATCGGCTGCCGAATCGCATCGAATGCTTGTGGAGGCCTATGGTGACAGTGCATTATCGGAAACAACTTGCAGAGACTGGTTTCGTCGGTTCAAAGACGGCCATTTTTACTTGAGTGACAAGAAGCGTGAAAATCGGCCCTGAAAAGTTGAGGACCATGAATTGCAGGCTCTTTTGGATGAGGACGATACCCAATCGCAAAAAATGCTTGTCGAGCAGTTAGGTGTCACTCAACCAGCCATTTCCATGCGTTTACGTGCCATGGGAAAGGTCCAAAAAGTCGGAAAACGGGTACCCCATGAATTGAACGATAGACAGATGGAGCGACGCCAAAACACATGCGAAATCTTGCTGGCTAGGCATAAAAGAAAGTCGTTCCTGCATCTTGTGGTGACTAGCGATGAAAAGTGAATATACTTTGAGAATCCTAAACGAAAAAAATCATGGGTCGATCCCGGCCAACCATCAACTTCTTCATCAAGACCTAATCGCTTTGGACGCAAGACGATGCTGTGCGTTTGGTGGGATCAGCAGGGTGTCGTTTACTATGAGCTGTTGAAACCTGGTGAAACTGTTAATTCTCATCGCTACCACCAACAACTCATCAAATTGCGCCGTGCTTTGCGTGAAAAAAGGCCTCGTTATGAACAAAAACATGAGAAGCTGATTTTCCTCTACGACAACGCCCCATTGCACACGTCAAGAATGGTCCAAAACTACTTGGAGACAATCAATTGGGAGGTGCTACCTCATCCCGCTTATTCACCAGACCTGGCCCCTTCGGACTATCATCTGTTTTCATCGATGGGTCACGCGCTCACCGAACAGCACTTCGATTCGTACGACGACGTCCGGAAATGGCTTGACGAGTGGTTCGCCTCGAAAGATGAAGAATTCTTTTGGCGTGGTATACACAAATTGCCCGAGAGATGGGAAAAATGTATAGCTAGCGAGGGCAAATACTTTGAATAAATTATTTTTTTGCTTTCTATAAAAAAAATGGTTTTTTTTTACTAAAAAACAGCGGATTTAAGCTTATACATATATACTCCTTCCACAATTTCAACGAATTTGGGGAGAAGGAAACCTACTAAGAGACGGGAAAAAATTCAAATTATAAAAATCAGTAAAAAAAGGTAACAAACAGTAATTTTCTAACTGGTGTGGAATATCAATTCTACCACCTGCAACTAAATTCAAATTAATCTCATTATATAATACTTACTCGAGTATTAGACACACTCGATGCCTCTATTGAATGTGCCTCTAAGAATGTCATGGTCAACGAAGAGCTATTCGACGGATGAGCTTATTTGACTGATGAGCTTAGTCGACATGGTCAGACCATAATCCTTCACGACAACGCCAGGCCCCATCTTGCACAAGTCGTAAAAACCGCACTCCAAGAGCTTGAATGGGAGGTCCTTCAGCATCCACCGTATTCTCCGGCCCTTGCACCGGCTGATTACCATCTTTTCCGTCACAAAGCGGTTCTTAAACACTGGTTCAACAACTTCTTTGACTCCAGACCAGGCGAGTTTTGGCGAAACGGCATCAACGAATTGGTCGAAAGTTAGGAACAGATTGTAAGCAGCAAAGACGAATATATATTGGGTGCGCAACTAAGTTCTCGCTGTTTGTCAATAGATGACGCCAGCAGTGTGTGCTAGTCGAGTCTAACATATCTAAGCGTCATAAACCAAGCTCAGACATATGGTAAACAAACTGCTTCGACACATTAGTGATTTTATTTTGGTATCATGTACTTTTGGTTTTGTGAAAATGCCTGATTTTGTGCCGAATAATCGTCTTTTGCGGGAAGTGTTGATTTTCCTCTTTCAACCGAAAAAAACGGCGGCTGAGGCGCATCGAGAGCTACAAAAAGTTTATGGAGATGCTGCTTTAAGTCAAACAACGCTCCGTCGCTTCAAAGACGGTGATTTTAATGTTGACGACCGTCCGCGTGAAGGAAGGCCAAAAACTTTCGTAGACGCTGAATTGAAGGCATTGCTCAATGGGGATCCGTGTTAAACGCAAGTAGAGCTTGCCTCAGTATAAGGAGTTACCCGCCAATCCATTTCCAAGCGATTGCATGCTTTGTGAATGATTCAGAAACAGGGGACTTGGGTTTCTTATGAGTTTCGCCTCTGAGCAACTGCTCCAGCGACAAAAAAAGAAGGGTTTTCTTCAACGCATCGTGACGGGTGATGAAAAATAGATTCATTACAGCAATTCAAT
>JAYXIM010034450.1:0-40338 GCA_037575425.1 Anastrepha fraterculus | reverse complement strand
TTTGTTTCGACCAAGACGGCGCGCTTAACCATCGATTTATTTCAATATTCAAGCCACCATTGACGCCATACGGCCGGCTTTATTGGAAAAAATTATCAAAAATTGGACTAATCAAATGGACCATGTAACTCGCAGTCGCGGCAGACATACATATGTCGGTTATCATATTAAACAAATAAATATCATGAAGTTATCTACAAATGAAATGCATGCAAATGATCTTATTGGAAAACCCTTTAGTTCATTGTTTAATAAAAATCGTAAAAGTCAAAGTTTTAAACTTTGTACAAAATTCACTAAAATTGAATGAATTTTAGAAAATTGTCATCACAATTCTCCAAAATTCTTTTTAATCAAAATTTTTGGAAAACTTCTGATTATACAGTTTTATAGTCCATTTATTTTAACTATAAGTTTAAAAAGTCTAGAAAATCGCGTTAATTTTTTTCAAATTTTTTGCTTGCGTTGTTGAGAATTTTCGCTCTTAGAGAAAACCTTTTTTATTATTTGGTTTTTCATACTCCCAATAGATTTTCACTCAAGTCCTTTTAGTGGTCACCCACAAACATATTCAGCTGCAGCGGACATCCGTAAAAACCTTTCTTGAAATAAGGAGGCAGATAACTTGTTTTATTCACTTACCAAGTTTTATTTTATATTCCTGTGTGCGCTTGTTGTCAATGCCTTCCCTTGCTTTGTAAATAAAAATAATTAATTTATGAATGTTTTCAAAAGAATTTAGCTTCACTAGCAATAACATCGTATCATCAATAACAAAATCGTTTAAATTTCTCAGAATGATTTGGTCTTGTCCAACTTTTGCTGGGCCGCTCCTCCTCCTATGCTTTGGGTTATCGTCCCAGCGCGCAAATGGTGTATTCTCTGCAGACTTTTGCCAATTGAAATGCGGCACACGCGCACATACGCTCTGTGAAAAGGTATGGTTTTATTCACTCTTTAAATACCAATACTACAGTGGGTTATCGAAAATCAGCAGGAAAGTCATAACTGCAGCTACAAATCACATAAGGTCTATGGCGACAGAGAATTAGGAAATATGGGCTTACGAGATCAATTCATTCTCGCACATAATGGCTTACGTGAACGCATTGCTACGCGCATGCATGTCTCCAACATGGTGGTGATCAATTGGAGCAAACAATTATCACGAATGGCGGAAAATTGGGCGAAATTCTGCCAACCGTACGAGGATGACGAATGTACGCATACGACGATGCCAATGACTGTGGAGCGTTTGCTCAATATTACGAAACAAAATCAACTGGAACCGTATATCGCAATGAATAGATTTTGTGTCAAAGCCCTTTATTTACCTTTTGAGATAATTCAAATGGCTATTCATTTGTGGTATTTCGAAAAGGACTCCATGAAAGCACCGCACCCGCAAGCATATGAAAGTTTAAAGTTTGGTTTCCTCAGCGGCGAAAATAATTTTACACATTTGGCATATCCTCTGACTAGTCGAATTGGATGCAGTGTTGCCAAGTAAGCACATTTACATCCTAATTTCCGTGTTTTCCTATATTTCGTGAAGTAAAAAGTTCCGAAGAACTTCCACTTGATATATTTAGAGAGTCTATCTCGCTTACGCGATTTTGGACGAGTTTAACAAATCACACCAGTCGTTTCATTCTCGTACTAACCGGCGCCAGTTAGCTCACGCCGGGTAAATCCAAATCCTTCTCCACCTGACCTTTCCAACGCAGAAGAGGCCTTCGTGTTCCTCTCCTAACAGCAGTTGGTACCGCAGCGAATACTTTCATAGCCGGAGCGATTGTATCCATTCGGACGACCTCACCCAGCCTACGAAGCCGCTGGATCTTTATTCGCTGCTTTATATCTATGTCGTCGTAAAGCTCATACAGCTCTTTGCTCTATCGCCTGCTATACTCGCCGTCACCAACGTGCAAAGGTCCAAAAATCTTCTGCAGAATCTTTCTCTCAAACACTCCAAGCGTCGCTTCATCGGATGTTGTCATCGTCCAAGCTTCTACGCCATACGATAGGACGGGCATGATGAGAGCCTTGTAGAGTGCTAGTTTTGTTCGTCGAGAGAGGACTTCACTACTCAATTGTCTACATAGTCCAAAGTAG
Organism: Anastrepha fraterculus; assembly: GCA_037575425.1. Classification (NCBI taxonomy): domain Eukaryota; kingdom Metazoa; phylum Arthropoda; class Insecta; order Diptera; family Tephritidae; genus Anastrepha; species Anastrepha fraterculus. The sequence goes on along the minus strand of JAYXIM010034450.1, from coordinate 38,223 downwards.
CACTTGCTGGCAAGGTTGGATTTCAAGGCTGGCATTATTATCGGTATTAATGCGAGTTCCTAAATAAACGAAGTCTCTTACAACCTCGAAATCATAACTGTTAACAGTGACGTGAGTGCCGATAAGCGATATTAGAGACGTCAAACGAGTCACTCTGTCGGAAACCTCGTTTGGTATCAAAAGGCTCGGTCCTTTCCAATTCTGACAGCGCTGCAGGTATTGAGCAACATCATTTTGCATAGCCATATTAGTTTTGCGACATAGAGGCAACTCCTTATTGTACTGCCGAATGCAGCTTTTTTTTTTTTTGTGGCGGTGAGGTTGGGTTAAAAATGCCTTCGCACCATATTCGAGGTAGAGGGCCCAAGACGGCATCCTAAAAAGGACACTTACTTACTCACCCTGCGTCCAGGGTCACCTGTTTTGAGAAACCTATGCTCAAAGCTCTTCAGCATTACTTTTCATTTCACTCTTCTTTTTTCGGATAATATCCTCCACGAAATTTGCGACGGGATTCCATTTTTCTTCGTCTCTCATCATTTTGTCGATAATTTCTTCAGGTGTAAATACACCAATAGCTCGTTGCAGACCTGTTCTCTCTACGTTCCACCTCTCGCATTTAAAGAAGGTGTGCTCCGCATCATCATACTCAGTATCTCCATATATGCAGTTTGGTTGGCTCACTTTACCCATTCGCCACAAATACTTGCGAAAGGACCCATGTCCGGACAAAAACTGTGTGAGGTAATAGTTAACCTCACCGTGCTTTCTTTCTACCCACTTTTTTAGATCGGGTATTAGTCTCGCTGTCCATCCCGTTCAGAGTTCCATCTTGCCTGACAAAGTGTGAGCGTTTGAACTCTAATATTCCTGTGTTTTTTGCCTCCCATCTCCGTTTGCGCTCTTGTGCTAGAATATCTCTAGGGATGGTTCCGCTGATAACTCACACCGCTGCACTGTGCGGCCGATTCCCGAAAAGCTGACCAAAACTCAAAAAATTAAGTAATTGATTCAAAATTTCTTACTCGGGGGTTGTCGGGGTCGCTGATTACGAATTTGATCTTAAAATTTTGAAAATCCACCCCCTTCCACCCCTATTGGCCACCCCCTCACGTGAAATAGCATATATTCAAGAACATAATCAAAATGCATGTAAATTTATATGTTTTCGGGGTCGCTGATTAGCAAGTGGTAGCAGCTGAATCTTTTTTTATTCAGTAACCATTACTTTTTTGAGTAACCTTTAATAGGTTTCAAAGCAGCATATGACGGCGTTCGTAGCCGAATGGGTAGGTGCGTGATTACCATTCGGAATTCACAGAGAGGTCGTTGGTTCGAATCTCGGTGAAAGCAAAATTAATAAAAACATTTTTCTAATAGCGGTCGCCCCTCGGCAGGCAATGGCAAACCTCCGAGTGTATTTCTGCCATGAAAAAGCTCCTCATAAAAATATCTGCCGTTCGGAGTCGGCTTGAAACTGTAGGTCCCTCCATTTTGTGGAACAACATCAACACGCACACCACAAAGAGGAGGAGGAGCTCGGCCAAACACCTAACAGAAGTGTACGCGCCAATTATTTATTTTTTTATTTTTATATGACGGCGTTGTATTACTATACAGTTTGAAAACTCAAATTTTATAAAAAAAAATTGCAAAAAATGTATCTACGTATTGCTGCAGCTAAAAATTTTGTGTCGAGGTATTGATATGTACTAAAGATATCTCGTATTTTACTAACCTTCCGAAGATGATTCCATTTGGTTTTGTTCAATTTACTCTATGACAAAATCTTTCAAATGTGTACAACTTTCACTATTCATCGACAGTAATACGATCCTCAACCGAAGGCCACGTTGCGACTGAAAATACAGAGGATACTTAGGGTACAGGACGTTGCTATGAACGGTTTTCACTACTCAAGGCATTACTGTAGCCAACCCAAAGACAAAAAAACTCTATCTAGAAACTTTTTTTTCGACTTTTGGCCAGCTTTTTGGGAATCGGCCGCACTGTGCGCTGCTTCAGATACTGTTCTGTATGACGAAGCCATTCTGAGAGCGCAGGTGCGTTGCACAGATTGCAGAGTTTTCCGCCGGCATTGCACCCTTAGCGAATCTGCCCATATTTCGCATCCGTATAAGAGAATCGAGTTCGTCGTGCCCATTAAAAGTTTTCGCTTGTTCTACGTTGGACCTCCAAGGTTTGCCATGAGCTTACTTAACATGCCGCTTACTTTGGCTGCTCTTGTGGCAGCATGGTTTATGTGCGCCCAGTAAGTTGGCATTGTGTCTAATTGCACTCCTAGGTATTTGACCACTCTTTTTGTCGATAAAGTGGCATCGAGTACTTGGATGTCTACTTCTAATGGGATACGTCTGTTCGTTAGAAGGATTAGCTTTATTTTCTCTGTGGCCAGCTTTAATCCATGGTCTTCTAGCCATGCCTAAACTCGGATCATCACCTGATTTTACTTCCTTTTGGCTTTATCAGTGTTTCGGGCATCAGGCATCTCTATTCGAAGAATTTCATCGTAGCTTATATTCCAAAGTTCAGGTCCGAGTATTGATCCTTGGGCCGCACCTGCTGTTATTTGTCTAGTCTTACACCATTCTCGCGTTGCAGCTTGAAAATCGGCAAAATGATGATATGCGTCTATTCTCCTTTCATGGATATTTCCCAAGAGCGTATTGTGAATATCTGGTCCCTGGTGGGTTTTCCAGGTCTAAAGTTTGGTGGGGTTCATTTAGAATTTTTAGCAACTTCAAAATTCCACTTTATTAAACTAAAATTTAATGGGCTATAAAACTGCGTACCCTAATTTTTTTTTAGAAATTCTGATTAAAAGTTTTGAAATTTGGGGGAAAAATTAGTGGGATTTTTATAAATTTTGTATAAAATTTTAAGCGTTACTTGATATGAAGCTTGTTGCAGAACAACTTTATTTTTATAAAAAAATACGAAAATTGCGAAAACGAAAGAAAAGTAGTCAAAGCTTCTCAAAATTTTGAGATTCTGTAGTTGTCTCGCAGGCTGTATGTCTACAAATATATCTCTTCCAGTATATTTTATTTCTATTTCTATTAGTAAAACTACACATGTGCATACTTACACATAGTAGTGCATATTCTATATATGTAAATATGTATTATCAGATACATACATATAATAATATTCTTCAACATTTCCCCTTTCGCTCTTAGATATGACCACATTTTCTGCGTTTTTTGCTTCTATGAACCCTACTATAGACATACCGATGGAATTGTGTTTGAATACGGCCAACCATCCACACATTGTCCTCCACAATATCCTCTGAAGGATCTCATCTTTCCATCGATGTGTTCACGTAATCTCTATCTTGATGCGGATGAAGAGAGTTGTGCTGCTGGTCGAATTAAAGCCTCTGCTGGGTTTTCAACTACATACTATTTTATTGCAATTTGTGTTCTAATAATTAAATACAATTAAATGTCACCCTTTAAATGCAAACTCATATAATGATTTTGTAATTTGTGAAGTTAATTTTGATTCCTGCCGTAGGTGGTGCGTAGTAATGCAAAAAACTGGTAGGACATGCTGATAACCTGCGGGAAGAAGAAATGCATATTTGTGCTTTTCATATGATTTTTAAGATTTACTTTATTATGTTTATATTAAATTATACTCAGAAATGAAATTTTACAATAATAATCATCTAATTTTGATTTTAAATACCTTTTTTGCTAAATAAAATAAATGAGTTTGAGCAAGGAAAATTTTTTTTTAGCTTTAAGGTGCTCCATTGCTTCCCTGTTTCTATACTGCAGCTGTGTAGTTCAGAAGTACGACGCCGTTTAGAAAAACTACAAATCTTCCGATGGAGTGATTAATTTTGCGCCACCTTATATCAATACTGAGAAATGAGATTTTCCACTAACTGCACACGTATTAAGGAATACATAGTATAGTTAGCATTGCAATGAAAAGAAAAAATCTCTTGTAGGAATCGAATATCGCTTCATGTACGAGTTTGTTTAGGTTCTTCTTCTTCTTCCATAGCGCTACAACGCGGGGTGCGACAAATCTTCCTTCAAAATGCTCGTCCAAAGCGGTATATCTTTAGCTGATGCTTCGTAGTTACGTATTCCGAACTTCTTAAGATAGACGTCACGCCCATTGGCTTTCCTGTCAAAGCTTTCTTCACGGTACAGTCAGCAGGCATACGGATCACATGACCTCGCCATCCTAGGCGCTGCGCTTTAGGAAAACGTACAGCTGTCTCGTTCTGAGTTAGATCGTTCAGTTCAAATTTCAATCGAATTCTGTAGGTACCATCATCCATCCTTATTGGGCCGAAGATCTTTCTTAAATTTTTTTTTCCAGACTGGCAATCGCGCAGTTATCAATCTTAAGAATCCATACCTCACAACCATACGTTAGGATTGGTCGAATAAGGGTCTTGTACTTAGTTAACTTTGTAGCTTTCGACAAAAGGCGGGACTTAAACAAGTTAAGGTGGGCGTAATACGCTTTGTTGGCGGCGTTGATGCGATCCGTGACTGTGAAAGTTGAATCACCGCTACATGCGAGCATAACTCCTAAGTACTTAAAATGCTGCACTGTTTCAAAAGTATAGGCTTGCCTTGAATGACCACTTTTGCTTGTACATTTGTAAGCGTTGCGCTAACGAGCCTTATTAGTTTGGCAGGTATCCCAAGAATAAGCAGTATGTTTGGATCCTATTATTTCAACACTGTCGAAGGCTTGTTTGAAATCAACGAACAGGCAGTGAACATCTAGTCCGTATTCATAATGTTTTTCAAACATTTGGCTTAGAACAAAACATTGGTCGATTGTAGACTTGCCTCTACGAAATCCCCATTGAGAGTCTTCAATTATTTGTATAGTTTAGGTCAAGTTAACAGGATACTTGTCTAAGTCAAGAAAGCCGGTGGCTCACAAGTCTTCAAAGAAATAATCGCCAAGATATTTGGCACGGCTACTTTGAACTGCAGGTCATTCACAGAGGATGTGTTGTACCGACTCAATTTCTTCTTCATCTCCACAACTCCTGCAGATGTCATTGTGAGGCACACCCATTCTATGTGCTGGCTAGGGGCCAGAAGTGCAATGACCCGTTATAACACCTGTGAGGACGTTGGTAGTTGATTTGTTGAATCTGACCAGATATTTTGTTCTTCTAAGATTCAGTTTTGCCCAGAGCGCTGTGGAGACCCCGCAGTTAGTAGTAAGAGACCACCTTCAACTGGTTTCTGCATTTACGCTCAAGACAATCGCAGTGTATGATTCATTTAGAGGAATACTTTTGTCCTCTACTACTCGCTGTAGGTCAAAATCAGAGCTTTTCCTTGCACACTCATGCGCTCTTTCATTTTCCTTCGCTCCAGAGTGGCCGGGAACGCAACAAAGTTTGGTGTTGTGTTGTTGGATAAACGAGAGAGACTTTCTGGTTCTTTAACATATCTTAAATTGAAGCGCGTTGAGGCCAGTGCCTTGAGCGCTACCTGACCTCGGCTGCATCATCACGGGAGGTGGTAGAGCAGATGAAGATGTCAACTGCAGGCTAAACAAAGCAAGGATATCGGGGAGTTCGGAAATCTCCAAGCGCACTAAACCACGAATATTCGGCTCCGTATTGTTGAGCGGAAGCGAAATATGACTGGTCTCTAATACCATCACACAGAGGCTACAATCTTTCGTCAACAAATGCCTCCACATCATCTGCAGAATATTCTGTCCAAACACCATCAGTAACGACACACTGTGGAGATTAAGGAACGAGGAACACGTCCTTAGACAAATCAAATGCAGAAAGTGGCGATGGATAGGTCACATATTCAGGAAACCACCAGATAGCATCACAAGAATGGCAATGGACTGGAACCCGCTAGTGAGCAGAGGTCGCGGTCGGACAAAAAACATTTGGAGAAGGTCGATGTTGCGCGAACTAGCAGATGCCGACATCTCATGCGACGGTGCAAAAGCAACAGCACAGAACCGTGTACGATGGAAGAGATTTGTCGAGGCTCTATGCGCCAGAGAGGAGTGAACAAAAAAAAAATAAGAAAAACATAATAACAACTCGAAAAAAAATTGTTTGTTGTGTGGCGTTTTTAGTCCGCTCTACTTAGGAGCACGTTTCGCATAAATATCTGCAATTATGTGCCCTTAATTGATCTTTTATAAATAACTCCCTTGACCCTTAAGTTTAATAATTCTGCATAGTTCCTTCTATTAAAACTCTACTCACCTTCATGTAAGTGCGAAATGAAATTGGCGGAAATGTAGGTGCGCGAATAGAGGCTGGTTTCTGGCTGCGCATTATTATTATAGTCAGAAGCCATTTGTAGCGCTTATCGCAATCGAACCAATTTTGATTATAGGCAGCATCTCCGACGCGTAAACTCTATAAAATTGTGAAACATGAATTGATATGGGAAGTTAACGAAGACGTTTCAATTATGCAAACAATATAGTAAATTGAATAAAGTGAATCTTATTTGAAATATTACAATACGGTTACATTTTTTTAATTATTGAATAGCTTGAATACACATGCAGTTTTTTTTTACAATGTTTTCAATGTAAACGGATTTAATATACAGTGACACAGCTTATTTGATGCATGTAATACAAGGCAGGTTTAGAATAAAGAAAATGGGACGATGTTTATTAAATTTAATAAAAAAAAATGTATACGACTTGTAATGAGATAACAGGTGGCGCTAAAGTAATCCTCCTATCAGAAATTGCTATAAATTTTGCGATTGGCCCCTAATGTCAGTTCTGTTTTGACATTTGTGTAGTAAACACATGCGAAATACACATTAATAAACAATGTTACGCTACACTGCTCCAGAACGCGGAATATTGCTGACTATTTATTTGACCAATAATCGGTCGGTGACTTTGGCACAACGTGAATTTCGTCGCAGATTTCCTCGCCGTCCAACGCCTACTGGTGAAACACTGTGACGTTTAGCCGCTCGCCTCGAAGATACTGACACAACACGAGATGCTGCCAGGCGTGGCAGACCCCGGAGTAGCCGTTCTGCAGAGAATATTGCTGCTGTAGCCGAGGATGTCATGGAAGCGCCGTCGACATCGACCAGACGACGTGCCACGCAAATGGGTATCAGTCGACGGTTTTTACAGCGAATTTTGGTACATGATTTGAAGATGCTTCCGTACAAAGTCCAGACGGTGCATCAGCTGTTAGCTGCTGACCGCCAATCGCGTCTAACATACGCTCAAGCCATTCTTAATCACCACCAAGAGGAAGATGATTTTTCATCAAAAATAATCATGAGTGGTGAGGCCCATTTCCATCTTAGCGGGTACGTAAATAAGCAAAATTTACGCTTCTGGGGCACTGAAAATCCGCGTGTAACCCACGAAGAGCCATTACACCCGCTCAAAGTCACTGTATGGTGTGCTGTTTTCGCTGGAGGAGTCATCGGACCTTTTTTCTTCGAAGACGTCGCGGGCCAAACGGTTACTGTGAATGGTGAGCGCTACAGAGCAATGATCAACGAGTTCTTTTTGCCGCAACTTGATGAATTGGGATTGGAAAACATGTGGTTCGAACAGGACGGTGCAACGGGACACACTGCACGTGCCACAACCGATATGCTGAAGGATGCAATCTCCCGTTTTGGCGATTTGCACTGGCCAGTAAGATCGCCTGATTTGACCGCTCCAGACTTCTTTTTGTGGGGCTTTTTGAAGTCGCGGGCTTATGTCAACAAGCCTCAGACTCTTGCAGCTCTTAAAGACAATATCCGTCAAGAATGTGAGGACCTATCGCCGGAAGTTTTGGCCAAAGTGATGGAAAATGCCATAAGATTTACATGACATAATATTCTCGTCTTGATGTAAAAAAAATTAAAAGACCAAATAGAAATAATCCACAAGAAGAATCAAAGTTTTTCATTTTTTTTTTAAATTACAGCCAAAAAACATCGCAAGGTTACTTTTGCGCCACCTTGTATGTAGGTATATACCTATGAAATGAGACTTTCAGCTATTAGTCCTATTAGTCCACCGAAAACGCCCAGAATATGCCGATCGGCGTCACAAAGGAATTTTTCTTGATGACAATGCACCGCCACATCGAACAAGAGCGCCCCGGGAATTGGTGGAGACGTACGATTGGGAACCGCTGGTGCATGCGGCTTACTCACCAGACTTAGCGCCTTCCGATTATCATCGATGGGCCACGCACTTTCCAAGCAGCGCTTCAATTCTCACGAAGAAGCCAAAAAATGGCTCGATGATTGCTTTACGGCCAAAGACGGCCAATTTTATTGGCGCGGCATCCACAAATTGCCTGAGAGATGGGAAAAATGTGTCGCTGGCGATGGCTATTATTTTAAAGTTTGTACTGTTTACCACTGCAGAAAGAACAATAACAAAAACAAAGCTTGCTGAAAAGCTTGGTGATATTCGGTTTAGTGGAAGCGAAGTAATTGCGTCTAAGCAGTCAGTAAGTTTGTGTCATCGGTACAAAAATGAGTTTCGAACAAAGAGCTAATATCAAATTTTGTTTTAAAATCGGTAAAACGTTTACCGAAACATTTGAATTGATGAAAAAAGTGTATGGCGATGAATGGATATCTCGTGCCAGAGTTCATGCGTGGTTTACACGTTTCAGAGATGGTTGTGAGGACTTAAATGACAATGAACATACAGGCCGCTCCGAAATCTCCGAAAATTCCATTGATATCGTTCGTAAATAAATCAAAAATGAACTGAAATCATCACTGAAATTTATGGAATCGGAGTTGAATATCTCCAAAACATCGATTTATCGCATTTTAATTGATCACTTGGGCTTACAAAAGGTCTGTGCGCGTTTCATTCCGCACAAGTTAACTGCGGACCAAAAATTGCTCAGAATTCAATATTCGAAAGACCTCATTAAAGAGGCGAGAAAAGACGATAACTTTCTTTACAGCATTGTAAGCGGTGAAGAAACGTGGTGTTTCCAACATGAACCTGAAACTAAGCGTCAAAGTGCCGAATGGAAGGCTCCAGACGAGCCACTACCCAAAAAATCGCGTTTGGAGAAGTCAAAAATCAAGTCGATGCTCATTTGTTTTTACAATTCTAAGGGAATTGTCCACAAGAGGCTCATGCCAATGGGCCAAAGCGTCAATGCAATTATCTATCTTGGCGTTTTAAAGCGTTTGTTGCATCGCATTGGTCGAATTAGCCCTGAACACCGCGAAGGAGGAAGCTGGCGCTTATTGCATGCTAATCCACCATCTCATCGACTCACTCTTGTGACTGATTTTTTGACTAGAAATACCATTTTAACCAACAATCAGTCACCGCATTCACTTGATATGGCTCCCTGTGACTTCTACCTATTCGGAAAATTGCATTTGGCCATGAAAGGAAAACGTTTTGCGTCCGTAGAGGCCATCCAAAAGGCTTGTACCGACATTCTGAAGGACATTCCGGTCAATGACCTGAAACACTCTTTCCAAAAGCTTTCAGATCGCGCAAAACAGTGTATCGAGACCAGAGGGGCCCATTTTGAATAAATAAACTCGAAGATAGCAGAACAAAGCTCTTGTCGTTTCCATTTTCGCTCAGTCTGGTTTATTTTGGGCTTCACCTTGTAGGATGGCAAAGCCCAAACTGCGTTTTTAACTTAATTTTTTTATTATTTACTGGTAATTTATGTGCATTTTTGGTACTCAGGTATCTATTTATGTTTTTTTTTGTACTTACCGCCGACATTAACTCATCGCCATAATAGCAGACCACTAAGACTTGCACCAATGAAGCTGTTAGAAAAATAACATATTTCACAATGTCTTCTACAGATGAGGCGGTCACTTGAAATCCAATAAAGCAGATTGTCAACGAAGCGGTTAGAAAATTCAATAGCAAAGAGAAGCTGAAAATGCTGTTAACATGTTCGGACAGTCTGAAACAAAACGAAGCAAAAAACATGTCTAAGCATTTTAATATCGCATCCATGCATATCGCATTCCCAAACTCACTCCAGACACTTGGCATGTTTCACCACCAATGCTTGCAAATATTCCACATCCTTCTGTGCATTCATTTTCGTTGCGCCACCAAACTCTTCCAAGCAACGAGAAATAAAATCAAAATGCATGCAAAGTTGTGTCACCGAAGCCACCAGTACGAGGTCGGCAGAGAGAAAAGCCACACCAGCCAAATATGAGCCGTGCATTTGGCCCATATACGTGAGCCAATAGACCCAATTATTTTCGGTTGGATTATAAGGATACCATATGGCAAAGCCAAAACCACGCTCATACTCGGGCGCGCCCAACAGCCAATACTGCACACTAGCTTTAAGAGCCGGATAAAGGCTGAACGTAGAGGTGTAAGCGAAACAAAGCAAGGCAAAAATACCCATTATACGACGCATAACACGTTCACGCTGCGGTAGTTTGTAAGCAGCTTGCAGCTCAATGCCTTTCGGAAACATCTCTTCCATTTGATCTAAATGTTGGCGCAATGTTTCGCGATGTGCCGTCAAAGCGATCTGCTTAAAATCGGCAACAAGGGAGAATCCAATGCAAGGCGCAACGCCGGTAGCCTCCAAAACCGTAGCATAAGAGCTTAAAGCTTTTATGAAGAAGATAATCTCACCTGCAACAAGCACATTGAAGTTGAAGAAGCCGACGTAGAGTAGTAGCTTGAGCAGCCACCGACGTATACGATTGGCAGAGCGATGTTCGTACAAATCCTCACCGATCGTCTGGTAAAAGATGACTGGGATGCGTATGAAATCTTTGAAAGTGCGATCTACCGGCTGCATGCTTGTTCGACTCAGGCGGAGCGCGGATGTACAGTTGATGAGGGTGTCCTCTAGATTAAAAACAACTTGGAAACAAGTGAAATGCACACTGGAAATAAATGCGTGGTTTTTGTGCAGGAGTATTTATACGCAATTGTAAAGCTTGTACAATTATAGTGACTTTATATTGTATGTATGTATGTACAAGGGGGCCGACAAAAGTTCGGTTAACTGCATGGAAGAGAAAAAGCAATAATATTTTCAACATCGGATTCGCGTCTGATGAGTTTGAGAGTCATTGTGTGGACGTTATGAAGTTCGGAACGTTGTTTTTTAGCCATTCTTTGTTCACTCGCGCTTTGTGAGACGGTGTCGAGTCCTGTTGAAACGTCCATGGTCTGCCACCGAAATATTTGTCTGCCCACGGCTTCAAAGCAACCTCCAGAACCTCTTTCCTGATATTACTTCACATTTACCTTGACGCCAGGCTCGATGAAAATGATTGGAGTCTACGGTTACAGGTTTGGGCACCATTCCCTGTGGCGGGTGCTGTCTCCTGGTGACTCAAATTCTCGTATGGACGGTCGGCTAAATAAACCTTATCGTTTTGAGAGTTTACCAATTGCTCAATTTGAAAAATTGTCTCGTCAGAAAACACAATGTTCGGAAATCGACCGCTTTCGACTTTCGCCCAAGCGAAGCAAGTTCTTCGCTCTCTCAAGTCTGACTTGTCGCTGCTTTGGTGTGAGATCATGCGCCTTTTGGATCTTGTAAGGGTTGACTTTGAGCTTTTTTTCGGTATGCGGCGGATGCTACGGTCAGATATTGTCAGTTCTTTCGAAATGTGATTGGTACTTCGTCGAGGATTTCACTTAAGTCGTTTCTTCACGTTTTGAACGATTTCACGTGACGTTGCAGTCTTTTGATGACCACCTCCATGGCGTTTCGCGATGCTACCAATGTTATTGTAACTAGTAATGGTTTGATAAACAAAACCTTTATTTACTTTAAGGTGCTCGAGCTCACGAACAATCGCTGGTTGTGATTTTCCAGCGTAATATAATGCTGGAGTGGCAAACACCAAGGACATGAAGAAGAGGGATTTAAATTTCTATACAGATGGCTCCAAACTAGCCGATAAAGTTGGCTATGGACTATTTTATGTTCGACTACCAGATTACTGCAGTGTTTATCAAGCAGACGTTTTAGCTATAAAGACAGTGGCTACGAGTCTAAATACGCATGCCGTAATAAAAACTACTATAAATATATTCTCGGATAGCCAGGCAGCCCTAATGAATTTTTCCCCCCTTGTCAACTCCTCTCGGTTGCATAGGGCCTCGACAAGACTCTTCCCTCGTACACGGTTCTGTGCTGTTGTTTTGTTTTTGCACCGTCCCATGAGATGTCGGTATCTGCTAGTTCGCGCAACATCGACCTTCTCCAAGTGGTTTTTGGTCGACCGCGACCTCTGCTCCCTTGCGGGTTCTAGTCCAGTGCCATCCTCGTGATGCTATCTGGTCGTTTTCTCAGTGTTTGACTTGTCCATCGCCTCTTTCTGCATTTGATTTCCCCAAGGATGGGTTCCCCATTCGTTAATCTCAACAGTGTGTCGATACTGATGGTGTTCGGTCAGAATATTCTGCTGATGATGCGGAGGATGTGATGTTTCGCTTCCGTACAACAATACTGCCTTTACGCATGAGCCGAATATTCGTAGTTTAGTGCGTCTGGTTATTTGCGAACTCCCCATACTGTATGCGCTCGCCCGAATGCCGCCCTTGCTTTGTTTAGCCTGCAGTTGACATCCGCATCTGCTTCACCATCTGCCGTGATGATGCAGCCGAGGTAGCAAAAGCTTGCAACGAATTCCACCGGGCGTCCGTCAACCAATATCTGCCTTGCGTTTTTGTGGTTAACTCTCATGGGCTTAATCTTGACCTCCAGTCCGACAGTGTGTGCCAGTGCGACTTGTCTGTCCACCTTCGCTTGCTTGTCAGAGAGTTTGTGAGAGAGGATGTCTGCTGAGACTCCATACGATGTCTTTTTTGTGCAGAGTCAGTTGGCTCATGACGTCATCAAGGACGATGGCGAAGAGAAGGGGCGACAGGTTGCCTTACGCCTGCGTTGGTAGTGAATGGATCGCTGATATCGCCTTTGTGAAGAACTGCCAATTCGCAGTTCTCGTAGAGGGCTCTAATGAGGCGGATTATCTTGGCCCTAATGATGTTAGTGTCGAAAATAATGAGGGAAATATGTAAAGCCAATGAGCTAGCCAGCGAAAGGTACTACTCTTCAACTGCTCAGTGATAGAAATATCACTGGAATACCTATGGCCACGAGTAAACTAATAATCAAAAACAACATTATCAAGGAGACCAATGAGTCATGAAGAGATCAGGGCACATGCGTAGCAGCTAAGCTATTGTGGCCTCCAATGAATAAGAAAAATACAAAGAAACTGCTTAACACCTCAAGAGAGGATATCTCGAAGGTCGTGGTTTGTATAACCGGTCATTGAATATTTGGCAGTCATTCCTTGAGACTAAGAGTTTTCTCCCATAAATATTGTAGAAGTTGTAGAGACAAAGAAGGTAAAGCAGCAGTTGAGCACTTCAACTGCAATTGTCTAGCCTTAGCACAAGCCAGTGCAGGTTTTCTAAGTAGATATCCTTTCAGTTCTCTTTCGGAACTGTTCGTCGTGAGGACTGGACCAATGCTGCGCTTCAAAAGAGTCACAAAATGGTTTCATTAAGTTAAATAACTGAGGTTCCCGTGTCGCACAACGGACCTGTAAGGTCTAAGTGAGTTGGTTGTACAGACCGACTACCAGCATAACCTAACCTAACCTGCTGCAGAACTGCAAAGTGTTTTGTGACAAGTCCGAACAGAAAACTGTCAAACTTCCTACTAAAACTGAGAAGGAAAGACGTGCGGTTGATGGTTGGTATCATTACAGGACACAACCCATGGGTTCAGCATGTGACCACCATTGGAATCATTGAGGACCCAAAGTGCCTGTCATGCTTGGAGGAGGCGGATAACACTGAGCACTTTCCTCTGTGAGTTTCCTGCCTTTGCTAGAGCCCGGCTACGAGTTTTGAGTTCCGATGTCATAAGAATGAGTAATATTTGTTCTCTAAAACTGGAGGATATTTACAGATTTGCCAAAGAATGTGGAAAATTCTCAAAGGACTAACTATCTCTATCTCTGTCTCTATTCTTTCCTGTGTCTTTCTCTGATACTTTTCTCCTTCCCTCCTTGACTATCCATCCCCTTTCCAGAGCTTTAAATACAATGGGCTTTTTAGCCTGAGTGTTTTAGGATCCATCAAATCTCCTGGTGCTCCTTGGCTCGACCTTTTAAAATTTTCAATTTTTAACCTAACCTATGTAATGTTGAATCCATTGAAAGTTTCAACAGGCTTAAGTGGACGTCGTAAGCCGTAAAGTATTGCAACGCAAATTTCTTGTTGCGTTGGTAACGGAATTTCTACTGACCTTTCAGCAGTAATTTTACGTATCGTATCCACTCTTCCTCGTATCCATTCTTAACGATTTTTCTCGGTCTTAGAATGAAACATCATAAGATTACTACAAAAGGAATACCATTTTTGGATTTTTCGAAAACCTGTAAAAATCATTAGTCTTTCGAACTTTTGTTAGTCCCCATGTATACCCATGATACATACATACAGGCAGGCAGTTGTGATGGAAAATGTTCTGCAATTTTAATGTGTTCTAAAAATGTTCTGCCATTGCCGAATGTTCATTTGAGCTAACTTTTTTTCCCGCCTTAAGTTTTATAGAATATTTAACGAGAATATTTTTATTATTGTTTTAGTTTTTTACCCTACAATGGAGTATAAATGTTTGCATGTTTATATTAGATGTTAATTAGGCTATTAGTTCATCGAGTCTAGGCCAAAGTGTGCATGCAGGTTCTTAGGATAATTCACCTGCTGTTTGTAGCAGCTCTCCTTTCTTCAATCATCATTATCATTACTTGATACTTGATTTTATAGGTGCTGTCTCAAATCCTTTCTTCACAAATTTGTCTGTTTTCTTATTCCCAGAAATACAACTACGGTACACGATCTCCAGAACAGAAGAAAGCTATGATGTCGATTGAACGATTGTAGGAAGTCTCGATTTCGATTAAGTCACTACCAATCCAAAGCAAATGATCGCAACTTAGCCATCTACAAAGAAGACGAATTTTAATTGAACAAAATCTATCCTACTTACCAACTTTTCTGTCACCGGCTTGAAGAGCGTTGCACTATTTCGAGTACTTGGAGAAGACGCGAATTTGAAAAGGCGTTTCAGAGTGCTTGAAAGTACAAGGCCGGAGCGGCAGCGCTTACCTGGAACCATAAAATCTGTTTATTACAGTCAAAATGTCAAATTACGTTCCAACAAAACAGCATTTGCGGGGAGGTTTGCTTTTGTTCTTCAATTTAAAGAGCGATCAGATCCATCAAAAAAGTTTGAAGACGAAGAGTTGGAGGCATTACTCGATCAAGATCCATGTCAAACTCAAGAAGAACTTGGAAAAACATTGGAAGTCACTCAACAAGCCATTTCTAAACGTATAAAAGCAGACGGATACATTCACAAACAAGGAAATCGGGTGCCACACGAATTGAAGCCGAGAGACGTAGAGAGACAAATTTACATGTCTAAAAAGCTGCTTAATCGCCACAAAAAGAAATCGTGTTTGCATCGTATTGTCACTGGCGATGAAAAGTGGATTCGTTACGACAACCCAAAGCGTAAAAGATCATATGGGAGGCCTGGCTTCAGCCAAATCGACACCAAAGCCTAATATTCATGGTTTGAAGATAAAGCTCTGTATTTGGTGGGATCAGAAGGGTGTGCTATGATTCATTACGACAACCCAAAGCGTAAAAGATTATATGTGAAGCCAGGCCAACCAGCCAAATCGACACCAAAGTCGAATATTCATGGCTTGAAGGTAATGATCTGTATTTGGTGGGATCAGAAGGGTGTGCTGTACTATGAGCTGTTAAAATCGGGCCAGACGATCACGGGACAGCTA
Organism: Anastrepha fraterculus; assembly: GCA_037575425.1. Lineage (NCBI taxonomy): Eukaryota > Metazoa > Arthropoda > Insecta > Diptera > Tephritidae > Anastrepha > Anastrepha fraterculus. Next base: position 22,378 of record JAYXIM010034450.1, on the reverse strand, counting down.
TACAGGCAACAATTGATACGTTTGAAGCAAGCAATAGCTGAAAATCGGCCAGAATGGGCGACCAGACACGAGGAATTGATTTTCCATCATGACAATGCTCGGCCACATGTTGCAGTACCGGTCAAAAATTATTTGGAAAATGCCGGATAGGAAATTCTACCTCACCCGCCTTATAGCCCAGCATAGCTCCTTCTGATTACCACTTGTTTCGGTCGATGCAGAATCACCTTTCTGGAATATGGTTCACCAATGTTGAAGGTATTAAAATATGGCTTGATGACTTTCTCGGCGCAAAAGATGAGAAGTTTTTTTGGGATGGAATCCATAAATTGCCTAAAAGATGGGAAAAGTTGCCGCTTCCGATGAACAATATTTTGAATAAAATATTTTTTCTCTTTTATGCTTAAATAAATGCTTTTTTTTACAAAAAAATTCGAAATTAATTAGTTGTACAGCCAATAATTAATCGACGATTTTTTCTCACCCATAAATATTTTTTTTTTTATAAATTTTGGTCAAAAATCGCTTTTGCTTATTCCTTCGATTACTTACTAGATTTCGCATTACTTTAACGAAACCGGTTGGGTTTTTTAATTTCTGAGCATCGAGTTCAGAGATTTAGTGGTCCCTGCAAAACATCGTTTTTGAGAGGAGCTCCCTGAGATCAGCTGTAGCTCCTTTCCAATCAAATATTTTTACTAATACTAAGTGTTAAAATACAGTTAAAAGACAACATAATATGGGTACAAATTTTTAGACCAATAAATTTAAAATTTTTCTCAGAAAACATTCTGGAAAGTTCGCTTTTTTCGGCCTTCTAACTGTATAAAACCCTTTAAGGGCAATTTTATTTATGATTTCAAACAGTTTAATTTTTCTTATAGTCTACCGCTGCTTCTCAATGCGCCGTAGCTGCAAAATAAAGTTGTTTAATTGATATTCACACCCGGCAACTTTTTTAAAGCGTTCCACAAAATTATAAAGTGAAAGAATTACACAACTAACAAACACGAAACGCTGGTTATGCAATTATTAAAACTTTGGTTTCAGCTGCATGAAGGGATATAATTATTTAGGTGAGAAATTATATATAGGAAGCATATCGCTACAACAAATACAGAATAAGTTTAACAATAATTATCACTTAAGTTTACACAAAGTTTTAGGCTGGTTAATCAGAGGTTACCAACACTAAATGGCGCCGGAAGACCGACACCGGAAAATTCCCAAATTATGTAACGTAAAAAAGTAATCTTACGTGCATTCAGTTGTACATATGTATTTATTGTACATATATACAAGTACATACACATATTAACGTCAAAGACATTTTTTATTGCCAATAAAAATAAACTGCTACTGTAAAACTCGATTAGTTAACTTATGGGCTATCACTTAAGCAAAACATATTTCTTCACTTTCCTCTCTTGCGCGTTTCTAATCATTATCCTCATAGCTTACCTAGGCCTCGAGCTTCCTTTGAAGGTATAAAAAGGCATTTAAATTCCAACCACCTGTACTTTCAAAGTATTTTATGGCGACAAACTCAGTGCACCTCGAAAAGGACTGATTCCATTGGTCCGTAGCATTCAACAGGGATTTCGCCACTCTCTTTCCATCTCACTTAATAACTTCGACACTACAGTCTATATAGATGGCGCTAAAATGGTTTGTAGTGTTGGAGCAGGTATATATTCTCATAGACTTAGAATTGAAAAATATGTGCTTCTTTCAAATGGCTGCAGTGTCTTCCAGGGGGACGTACTGGAGATGGGGGAAGTTCGTAGACTACTGATCACAGATTTCTCTTTTAATGGCAATATCGCTATTCTTTTGGATAGCCAAATCCAGACACTAGATTCAACTAAAACATCCTCTAAACAGGTGGAACAAAGTATGAATAGCCTTACCACCTTGAGTGAAAACTATATATTATATGTATATTATATGTATATTGCCTGCCGAGTGGCGACCGCTCTTAGAAAAAACTATTTCTTAATTTTGATATTTCACAGAGATTCGAACCTACCTTTTCTCTAAATTCCGAGTGGTAATCACGTACCAACCCATTCGGCTACGGCGGCCGCCAGTGAAAACCATAACGCTACTTTAATCTGGGTCCCTGAAAAGCAAATGAACTGGCAAAAGGGGGACCTGTCGTGAATAACATTCATGCAGAACCGATGTTCACACCACTGGGTGTAATCGGGAATACAATTTCCTCAAAATACCTCCGAATCGTGAATTGTAGATGGAGAGACCAAACGTCATCATTAATAAACATGGAAGGACGAAGACTCACGGCAGTCATAACTGGCTTTTGGTTTGACGGGGAACAAGCAGCCAAAATCGGCGTCCCTCACAACACACACTGTTAGAGTTGTAAACGAACGAAGAAAAAGAAAACGACTTTCTATATCCTTGTGAATGAGAAAATGTTACCCTGAGCAAAAAAATAAATATATTCATGTTAACTATGTACTATGTACTATAATGTATTATACTTATAATTACACAAAGTTGCTAGGGACCCTGCCAAAAAACGACTTCCATAACAAAAATGTGTCAAAAACGCTTCCATGGAGGATGGTTCCGTGTGTAGAAGTCCAGTGCTCAGGAGTGGCCAGGAAGATTCTTCTGCATACGGGCTTTGCCCAAGTATCCTCTGGATAGCTTTTGAACATCCGATTGAGAGTGAGCTAACGCGAGAAGGCGAAACAACCCAGGATAACTGAGTTCCAAACACTCGAGTCGGGTTGTGCGTTGGGCTTGAAACCCACCACATGAAAAACTTTTCAGTGAAGAAAACTACCAAGTCTCAGATAGGAATCATCAATTTTGATGACAACACCCGCCTACGAATTAAGGACAACGATTTCAAGATATGTCCCTAGAATGTCCGAACCCTCTATAGGGAAGGTGTCTTTATCCAACTGGATGACGCCCTTGTGAAATACACAACGGACATTATCGTACTTCAGGAGATGTGATGTTCGGGACAGGGCTGTTCCAAAAGAGCGCCTTGTGACGTCTACTACAGCGGTCATGTGGATAAGCACAAGTTTGGTGTTGGCTTCGCGGTTGGCAAAAGGCTTCGACATTTAGTCTCGCGGTGCACTCCGGTAAACGAACGGCTCGCCACAATTCGCGTTTAAGCGAAGTTTTTCAACATAAGCCTTATCTGTGTCCATGCTCCGACGGAAGAGAAGGATGACACGGTTTAGGATGCCTTCTATGCGCTGCTCGAACAAACATATGAACGATGCACCGCTACGATGTAAAAACACGTAATAGGGGATTTCAATTCTAAGGACACCTCTCATAAGCGGACATTTTATTTTAATACCACGAAAAACCTTGGGAATTTTTCAAATTTCTCTCCTCTGAGCGGATAATCCTCTCATAACAGGAAACGGACACTTTTTTCCTCCAGCAAACGGATTTTATGGCGGCCGCCGTAGCCGAATGGGTTGCTGCTATTATTTTTTCTGAAAAGTTTTCATTTCTATGCTTTCTTAAGAATTTTCTTTTACTTAAGTATTTGCTCAGAAATAAAAAGTAGCTTTTCCCGGAGGGCATCACATATTTATTAAGTAGCTCAAGATGGTCGACATAGGGTGAAAATTAGTCATCTTACATAACATTTAATTATTGCTTCATGACATGAAAGTATTGAATATACAAAATTTTTCACATGATTTTCTTCAGCTTTTAAGATAGGAAAGGGCAAAAAGAAATTTCTGCTCTAGGTTGAAAATTGTAGCAAAAAGCTTACCGGCGACAAGCTCTTTCTGTTAGAAAGAATTCCCGTTCAGGGCCGTAGAGAGCATATCCGGGCCCCGGGGAAAATTGCAAATGCAGGCCCTTTCCAATTATGTCTAATTCATATAAATACGTATAATCTCGAGTCCGGGCCCCTCGGGAAACTCCGGGCCCGGAGGAAAAAGTACCCGATCCCCCCCCTCTCGACAGGCCTGTTCCCGTTAGACACCTTTACAACTGGAACATTTTTCTAATTAAAAAAATATATATTTTTTATTATTTAAAAACGGTTTTACATTTTAAAGGCTGATAAACATATTTTTCATTTCTGTCATTCTTTTCCGTAAAAAATATTCAAATTAGGTTTTTTAACGCTATACAGAGGTTTAACGGCGTGTAAGCGTTAGAAAGCCAAACTTTTACTTAACTTTTGGAGAAAAATTGTCATCGAAGTATTCACTAATTTACGATACCCATATTATTATTATTTCCTATGGTTCCAGGGAGGCATAAAGGGCCCATATAACCATCAAGAATTCATAACAATTTAGCGAAGCATCAAAACAACGCCCCGTTATGAATTTAAATAAATCCTCACATCTCAAAAATGAAATGGTTTAAGTAGCAGCAGGTTACGAAATTTGCGTACAGCGAATTTGCGATGGCGTCTACATACATACATACATATCTACATTCATATATACCGATACGCGATGATGTAAATGCCGACTGAAAATAAAAAGAAGTATTACAAAAAGGAATTTCACTGAAGCTGTGCAAAAAGAAAGAGGAGTTGATTGTGTTACTGATTTTGTGTTATACTGCTTCAGCGAAATTAAATTTAGAATTCAACCTTGAGCTTTATATTCAAAGTTTTCTTTACTTTTGCTGACTGACAATTTTCAAATATATTAACTATTAAATTTACACAATAATGCCTCGGTTGATTGATTGATGATCTAACTAAATGACATATTATTATTGTTGTTGTTGTTGTTGTATGTATATTAGGTCTGGTCGATTTGCTGCTGTTCAATTTAATGGCAAAAAATACGCGAAGAGCACAAAATTTTCTTTAAAACTTAGTAAAAATTAATTATGTTAACCATAATTCAACGATGTCAAAGTGATTGATTCTAAATTAGTAGAATTCCCTGTATTGATTAGTATCATTTTCCGAAAATTAAGTGAAAAGGGATACAAACAAGTCGTTACTTGTGTGGTTAAGACGGCTGCGAAGAGATTCAACGCCCAAATAAATACTATTTTGAGACCATAAATAAAATAAATAATTGGCGCGTACACTTCTGTTAGGTGTTTGGCTGAGCTCCTCCTCCTATTTGTGGTGTGCGTCTTGATGTTGTTCCACAAATTGAGACCATTGCCTCCGGAAAAATGTTACAAAACTTACCAATTTAGTTTATAATATTGAAGCCGTTGTTAAAGCTTTTTAAATTGTACTCAAGCGCTTTTAGAGCAGGACTCCTTTTCCACATTAAAGCTGGACATCTAAATACACAGACGCTGCTCAACTAAGTCCTGCTATTTTCATCTCAGTAACTTCTACAGTAATCAATGTAAGTTATAGCCAGCCTTCCGGCTTGGATACTAATGGACAAGGCCAGTACGAAAGGCGACGGACCTCGTTCAAGTCTCCGCCACAATCTGTATTGTACGGACGGCACTGTCTGCGCCTTGCTTCGCTCTGTTAGTGTTAGTTATTTTCTCAAAGTTGTATTAGCAGTAGGCCACTTATGAGCCGATTGCTAAAGATTTTGGAGGAGCTTCTCTTCATAAATTCTATTGTGATTGCGATCTAAGTCTCGTTTGGGGTCATCGAGGAACCCACTCCAGCTACCACGTTTCCAGGACTATTTCGAGCGCCACAAAAATCAGTTTTCTAAGAGCTAGTGGCAAATGCTATTAAAAAAAGTTTCATTCCTTAAGTATTCGGAATTTTATCACCAAAGATGACAAATCCAAATTAGTGGCCCGTCTATCTGAAAAAATTGCGCGTGTTCGTTTTCAAAGTACCGTGGACTTCGTCGTATTGCTTGGGGCGATAACCGCTTAAGCTATTTGGCCAAATTTAACAAAGCGTGCCCGTCGTTTCATTCTCGTGCTAACTGGCGCCAATTAGCGCACACCAAGTGAAGTCAAGTGCTTCTCCACCTGATCCTTTCAACCTGATCTCTTCCTCTGCTACCACCAGCTGGTACCGCATCGAATACTTTCAGAGTCAGAGCGTTTTTATCCATTAGTACGACATGTTCCAGCCAACGAAGCCGTTGGATGTTTATTCGCTGCGCTATGTCTATGTCGTCGTAAAGCTCATACAGCTGATTTTTCTATCGCCTGCGATACTCTCCGTCGTCAACGCCAAGGGTCCAAAACCCTTTGCCAGAATCTTTCTCTCAAACACTCCAAGGGACGCCTCATGGGATATATTCCATCTGCGCCATTCGATACGAGGGACATTATGAGAGCCTAATAGAGAGTTAGTTTTGTTCAAGTTTAGTCCAAAGTAGAATTTACTGGCGAGAGAACTTCTCCGCGCCGACATTGTTATCGATGTTAAACCGTTGTACCGTAGTACCGTGGGCTTACTATACTTCAAAAGGACGCAAGCCTTCCGTAATAGCAAGCATTTTTGTCTCAAAAGCATTCCTTCAATTCATGCAAATGGAAGAATCTTCTTAAAACCCTCCCCGCTTCAAACCTATGATACATAATACAGCAGTTTATTGGTGTATAAAAGAACTTAATCTAATCTCAAAGTTTGCTTCAAACTTTATAGAGATCGCGGTTGTGAAAGGAATGTTGTGATCCTGTGGAAAGATCAATAAGATCAATAGGAAATATATTCATTATAACTTTCATGAACTACCTAGGTTAGGCTCGCATTGCACCCATCGCCTCAATGCATGCCCTCCGCTATACCCTTCCTAGTTTAATTTGGCTATAGGACGTATGGCTGTGTACATCTGCAGGCTTGTTTTTGATGAGTAAACGGCGACGGTCGCATTTTTCAAACTCTCTCAGATACAAATTTTTCAATGCAGCTTAAGATCCAATACGATTCCCAGATGTATTAGATAGTACTTAAGGTGTCCGGGTGGTTTAGCGTTTGAAAATTTAGGGTATTTTCAGGATTTTTTTTGCAATTAAAAAAGTGAAAAGCGATATTTAAATTTTTTAGGTTTTTTATTTAACATCTCCTAAATACAAAAATTAAAAAAAAAATTTGTTAATGTACTGTACTAGAATAAAAAAAGAAAAATTTGACAAAATGGCGCGGTTTTGAATTTGGCACTCTAAAAATCGGATTTTTTTAGTCAAAAACGAAATAATTGAAATAATAATATGATTCTAGTACGGGCGATAGCCATTGATTTTAAAATTTCAGACGATTCGGACTGTTTTGTTTTTGACAACACCAGCCCGAAGAAAGTCGTTTCGAGATAAATGAGTTTAAGGTTTGAGGTACAGGAGCGCAAGTTATGTATAAGCCTCTGTTAATAACAGAGCTAATGTTAAAAGGAGGAAATAAAACTACGTATAGGCACCCATGAAATACTCTCTTAGAAGTCGATTAAGTATCTTGACATACAATACGCAGCACAGGTACTTCGCCGAAGTGCAATAAGGGTGGCTTGTAGCTACAAAACGGTCTCGAGAGACGCAATATTGCAGGCAAACTACCAGCCGACATTCAGGCAAAGGAGTTAAGTTAAGTTATGGAAGGCGACGGGCTAAGCCGTCATTAGAAGGAAAAGCTGAAGAGAGACTGCATTCGATAGAAGAATAGCAAAGCAGATGGGAGTCGTCAACTAACGGACGTTGGACTCATAAGCTTATTTCAAATATTAGCCAATGGGTGACCAGGAAACACGGAGACATTGACTACTTCATCGATTTAATCTGGAGGACACCCCGTTCTGCCCAAACTGCAACAACGCCATAGAAAGTGCGGAACACGTATTCTTCCACTGCGATCGTTTCAGAGAGGAGCGCCTAACGCTTGAATCACTTCTGGGTGGTCAGCTGTGCCTGGCAACGCAACACGCAGCGAAGAATTCAGCAGCAGCTATTGACTGAAGGTAGACTGCCTATGAAGTGACGACAAATAACAGACGCCTGAACTTAGTGCTCAAGACGGTATCAGACTGCGACATGTCGGTAATACTTACGACACCTTTTCCGATGTTCCATTTGCTGCAGAACCACTTATGAAGCAATGGATACTATCGATAGCTTATAACCTCCATACGCCCATGTAAGAGGAACCTGGACGCAGGTACCTGTTGTGTCAATAGACATAAACGCGGCTCCACCTTGACGAAATGTTACCACCGTGGAACTCAGCCGGGAGTGGGAGCATGCCCCACATACCACTGGTGCGACGGCACCTTTGATGTTGTTTCTGACATTTTGATTTTAACCTCCTTAAAAAAGAAAAAAAAAAAGCGAATGTTATTAACATGGCAATAACACAATAGTGATGTTAAGCAAATATTAAACAATATAAACGATGTTAAATGTTAAGAATTGTTAATGAGAAAACAATGTTGGGGAACCTAAATTAAACAGTTCTAGTAACAACAAATAAACAAATAGTAAAAAGGAATGTTGGACGGACAAATACCATTGCAACTGAGCTTTTAGGTGGCGTGATGCTTTTTGTTTAACTGTTCATAAAATGCAGCTTTATTTTAGGTAATAAGCAATTTATTTTAGAATGTACAGATTAGTCTTAAGTTGACGTCGAAGTCATGTTTTCTGCAAACTACTCACTGTTTCACTTTAAATGTATGAAACAAGTTCTGAAGCAACTTCAAATGACGACATCAAAGAGTTAAAAGAAATGATGAAGCAGGTCTTCGCACAAATGTCAAACATAATAAATATTATAACACTGCTCGTGACCAAAATAGATGGGCAGCACAAGTAGACTGAAAATAGTCGCTTGGAATGCAAACGGCTTGGGCCAACACTTGAAAGAACTGATAGTGTTTATAAACCATAATTCAATAGACGTATTACTAATTTCTGAAACACACTTCACTGACAAAAGCTTTGCAAGAATACCTAATTATAAAATATTTGTCACTAACCACCCTGACAACAAAGCCCATGGAGGCACAGCGATAATAATCATGCAAGACATTAAATGCATCGAATTAGAAAAATACGAAAAAGAAAACATACAAGCAACATCGATCCAAATCGAAGATGAAGGCGGCAAACTAACAATCTCTGCTGTATATTGTACCCCAAAATACATAAATTCCATATCCCAATACTACGACTTTTTAAAAACACTTGGCAAACGATACATAGCTGGCGGGGATTATAATGTTAAAAATGCAATTTGGGGTTCAAGATTGACGAACTCCAAAGGACGTAATTTACTGGATGCCATGAAAAGGAACAACGGTAAGTTCATAAGTAGTGGCGACCCAACATACTGGCCAACTGATCCAAAAAAAGTCCAGATCTGATCGACTTTTTTATAACAAAAAACGTTAACCACGAAGATATGTCAATTAAATCGTTAATTGAATTGTCGTCTGACCATTCCCCAATAATAATGATATATCAGAGCTCATATACGAAGGAATCCTCGAATAGAAGCATATATAACAAAAAAACCTGCTGGGATACATTTAGAGAAATAGTCATCCGTAATCTTAACAATAAAATAAGCTTAAAGACCTTTGACGAAATCGACAGTGCGATAGCCTATTTTAATTACACAATAATGAACGCCACTATGAAATCAACTCCACAAGAAACTATCTGTTCCTCGAGCTATAATATACCTGCACACATCCAAGAAAAAATCAAAATCAAAAACCGCTTACGTAAACGCTGGCAAGTAACAAGGCTGCCACTTGACAAAAGCAAGCTAAACGCTGCTACAAAGGAAATCAAGCAAATGCTATTCGACCACAAAAATTTGAAACTTAAGAGACGCATCGAAAAACTTGGACCCGGTATAACGACAAACTATTCACTATGGAAAGCTACAAACAAAATCGAAAAAAAAATTTTATACAAACCACCTATCAGAAAACTTGATGGCAGCTGGACTAAAACAAATCTTGACAAGGCTGAAGTTCTCGCAAAACACTTCAAAAGTACTTTTACGAACAATACGCCTAATGTAAATCTTTTCCCGACCCACGCAAAAAAAGATCCATGCAAACCAAAAAATGTTACGTTAGAAGAAATACAACAATGCATATGTAAGAGAACTGATCCTAAAAAGTCGCCAGGATACGACCTAATAACTGGAAAAATTTTAAGAGAACTCCCAGAGAAGGGGCTTATCTATATAAGGAATTTGTTCAATCAAATCTTGAACTTGAAATATTTCCCAAAAGTATGGAAAATTGCTCAAATTATCGCAATACCAAAACCATGCAAAGATCCTACGCAAGTAACTTCGTACAGACCTATAAGTCTACTACCAGTATTATCAAAAATTTTTGAAAAGTTGCTTTTTGACAGAATCGATCTCATTATACAAAAGGACAAAATAATACCTTGCCACCAATTCGGATTCAGGCAAAAACATTCCACCATCCAACAAGTTCACAGAATTACAAACAAAATTTTAGAAGACATCGATAAAAAACGAACGTGTGAAGCAGTATATCTCGACGTGGCCAAAGCTTTTGACACAGTATGGCACGCAGGACTTCTACAAAAACTCTTGACTTATTTACCAACAGACTACTACGAACTAATGAAAAGTTATATAACTGGAAGACAATTTTATGTAAAATTCGAAGATAAGTATTCTGATATACTAACAATGGAAGCAGGTGTACCGCAAGGTAGTGTCCTTGGGCCGCTTCTGTACCTTCTTTACACTGCTGATATCCCTACACCGGCAACTAAGAATTCTCTAATAGCAACATTCGCAGACGACACTGTCTTGTTAGCATCAGACAAAGATCCAAGAACGGCTGCTTTTAAACTTCAGGAATTACTTGACAACACCACTCAATGGTTCGAGAAATGGGGAATCAAAATAAACGAAGATAAAACCGCCCACGTCACATACACTAACAAGAGAAAAAAACAATACAATCCAATATTCATAAAGAATAAACAAATCCACCACGACACAAGGGAAAAATACTTGGGTATGATTATAGACAATAAACTTAACTGGAAGTTACACATTGGACAAAAACGACGCGAAATCAAGACTAGGTTTAAACAACTTCATTGGCTTTTGGGAAAGAATTCAACGCTCTCACTAGAAAATAAGATACTAATATACAAAGTAATTATAACACCAATATGGAAATATGGCTCAGAGCTTTGGGGAACTGCCAGCAGAACAAATATAAAAATTATACAACAAACGCAAAATAAGATACTCCGTATAATATCAAAAGCAGAGTGGTATATACTAAATGATAACATCCATCGAGAACTTAAAGTAAAAACAGTCCATGAAGAAATACGCAACAACAGCTTAAGACACACAAACCGACTACTAGAACATTCTAACAGGGAAATTCGGCAACTTCCATTAAAAGAGGAAACCGAGACGAGGAGACTTAAGCGCAAACGACCAACTGACCTGCAGATGTAAATGGTGTCACAATTTTATGAATATATTTATTCATTAAATAATTAAATTAATTAAATATAGAGTTAATTTTTTTTTTCTTAGATAAATGTATATAGTGGTATTGGCTTCTAAATACTGTTGAAACCCAAAAAGAAAGAAAAATTGTAAATATTTTAAGTTGAAATAGAAACAATAATAAAGGATATAAAAATAACAAAAAATAACAAAAAAAAAAAAAAAAAAAATTTTAAATGTATAATTCGCGCGGACCGCTCTCTACCTACATAGTTAATGGGCTGAGAAGCTGAAATATTTGGAATTTCCGTATGAAAATTTCACTGTATATTTTTAAGCTACTATACTTTCGAAATATAGAAAAAACAAAAAATCGCATTTTTGAAATGTCTGGACGACCGGATCCCCTTAAGGCAACGAAATTTTATTTTTGACAGCTACAAATATAAGGTATTCCTTAACACACCGAACGGATTTCTGAAGTTTTATTAATTTTACTATGTATAGGGTTTTCCAATAACAGGTGTTACAGGTGAATGGATTGCACTATCGAGAGATGATTAACGATTTTTTATGGCCGGAGTTGGATAATATTGATCTGGACAGCGTTTAGTTTCAACAAGACGGCGCTACGTGCCACACAAGCAACCAAACCATTGATCTTTTACGGGAAAAGTTTCCGGGCCGTGTTATCTCTCAAAGAAGTGATCACAATTGGCCACCGAGATCTTGTGATTTAACACCTTGTGACTTTTTTCTTTGAGGTCACATAAAAGAGAAGGTCTACGTCAACAACCCAGGGTCGATTCAAGATCTCAAAGATGGAATTCATGAGGCTATCGAGGATATAGTACAGCCACTTTGCAATTCGGTTATGGAAAATTTCATGAAAAGGATATTGTCCTGTAAGCGTGGTCGTGGTGGTCATTTGCCTGATGTTAGTTTCCACTATTAACGGCATACCTTCTTTATAATGAAATAAACATCCGATCATTTATATTAAAAAATTGCATTTTTCTTTTAATATCAAAATAACACCTCTTATTAAAAACCCCTATATCTAAAAGTAGGGAATACAAATTTTAAGAATTTCGTGCTATTTAGCTTGGAGACTAATTTTCAAAAATTCTTATCTTGATTTTTTTTTTTAAATTTTTTTTGAGAGCTAAGGAGATAAGTTTCTAAAAAAAATTATTTTAATAATTGTATTTTTTTTTTAAATAAAAATAAATAAAAAATATGTTTCTAGCTCCGGTAGAACTCAAGTTGTGAATTTTTGAAAATTAGTCTCTAAGCTAAATATAAAATTTAGTTTAACAAAAGGTATAAGCAAATTTCTAATGTTATAGAAATATTAAATATTTACATCGAATTTTTAAAATTGCTCTCACCACGCAGCGAGTTTGTAGTATCGTGCGAAAAAATTTGTTGTTTAGAAATAAACCAACGACGACCAACTTTTATTTTTTATCTGAAAATAATCTATTAAAATGGCATTAGGTGAAAATGTGTCTTTACTTTTACTTAGGCAGCCATAGTAAATTGAAAGCTTTGAAGCCCTTTTTCATGGATTTCTGATTGTTTGAATTACGACGTTCTTCCATGGTTGGCTTTTGTGAATTAATTTTACGATGAAAACAATAGCAGCATCCTTAAGTGTGAACAGGATAGTCTCTTCTTTACAAAAAACACTTCAAACATTTATTTTGTTTTATTGCATTTGATATTAGCAGACTTTCAATTTATAAATGGCCGTGAAAAACTCTCCTTTTCTAAGCCTCGCTATTTAATAATTCTTGCTTGCACTCACACTAACACTAACATACGAACATACGCCACATAAAGCGCGAGATAAGTAAGTCAAATAATTTATTAACCCGCCCTCATATTCGCTGACAAAGAAGATAATGTGCGGAATTTCCACTCGTCTGCCTCTGATTATGAAACTTTGCACGTTTTATTTTCAGCATTGCAAATTTACTCACAAACAGATGTACGTACATAAGTACATTGGTTCTTTCTTGCACATCATTACTATTATTATTCTTCTCTAAAAAACAAAATGCTGTATTACCCGTGACTGTTTGTCAGACGCATCAAGTCTGAAAATTTTGCTAAAATTCAATAAATATAATTTGCATTAATGGGAGGGGGTAGAAAGCTAGCAAAAGTCGCAGTCTGCAAAGTTTGATATTGTTTCATTGACTTTGAAGGCGGTGATTCTTTACATTTTGTGTATTTCCACGCACAATTACATACTTAGGCACGTATTTTTTCTCGACACTTTTACAAATTTGAATACTTTTTATTAGATATTAGATGTAGGTATGTATATAATAAGTTATTACAAAAGAAAACAATTTAGGGTAGCACATAATTTTCGAAATCCGAAAATTAGAATTATCCAGGCCTGCAGATTTTTGTAGACTGGGATGAGATAGGGTGATGAACATAAAAAAAGTCCAAAAATTTAATTTTCGAAGTTAGCAGAAGATTTACTCTCAATTGTAAGAAAATTTCACCTTTCACTTAGATGCGGTGCCACATACAGGGTGTTCCATATAGCGTTTACTTTTTGAACACCTATTTTTTTGAGAATGGTAACTCAAATGACATGTCAAATGTGTTCATAATTTACTTAAGGGGTTAGTCTACTTTGTCACTCTAAAATTTTTCAATTTTTTTTTTTTGCATAATTTGAAAGTATATATATCCAGAAATATTGTGTAAAAATTTTAAGAAAATCCGAGCACTCTAACTATTTTTTTTTTACCTGAACATCAGTACCTTATTTCGTCTACCTGCGCGTATAGCGTGCATCGATGAACTTTAAACGCGTTTTTCTCAAAACGACGTTTTCAAAATCTAGCTCCACTGTATCTCAAAAACTAATCAACCGATTTTCATAAAATTTGGATCACCTATTCTAGACATAATTTGCACCAAATTGACGCTCGGGGGTTTTGAAATTTTAAATTTTTACTATATATTTTTTTTAAATATGCGAAAAAAAAAACCGTTCTATCAAAAATTTTCCATTTTTATCAGCCATTTTTTTTGTCTTCATTAAAACCTAATATCCGAGGGTCATTTTGTAGCCAGTATCTTACTGAATCTGAAACATTTTGATTTTTTTGTTTCAGACAAGCCGTTCTTGAGTTCTGATGGAGCTGCCTCACCAACCCATGTTTGAGACGTTACGCTTCACTACTATTTTTTTACTAAAAATACTATAAAATTGAATAAAAAAAAATTTATTTCTGAATTCTAAGACTTTATTTAATAAATCAAACAAATTTTATATTACTATCATTTATAGTTTTCTCAAAAAAAAAATCACGAATATAGCCTTTTTTTCGAGTCTCCAAAGTAGACTGACCCCTTAAAGGTTTGACATTTACGAAATGGGACGCTATACGCTTGAACAAAATTGGGAAATATTGAAAACCTATTTCCAAAGTGGTGAGTCTTCTTCTTCTTTTCTGATTTTTACATCGATGACTACGTCAATAAGCAAAATTGTCGGATTTGGGGCTCAGAAAATCCACACGTTACTGTACAGCAAATGCATCCACAACGAGTCACTGTTTGGTGCGGTTTTTGGTCTGGCGGCATCATCGGGACATTTCATTTCGAAAATGAGCGAGGAGCCGCGGTTACAGTAAATGGCGAGCGTTACCGTGACATGCTGAAAGAGTTTTTGTTTCCAAAAATTGAAGAGGATGACATGGACGACATTTGGTTGCAACAGGACGGTGCAACTTGTCACACTGCCAAAGTTACACTCGAACTTTTGGCTACGGTTTTTGAATTCCGATATCTATTGGCCGCCTCGGAGCTCTGATTTAAGCTCGTTGGACTATTTTTTGTGGGGAGCCGTTAAGGACAAACGCTATGCGAACCATCCAGAGACGATTGATGCTTTAAAACACGAAATCGAAGTTGCCATTCATGAAATTGGAGCCCAAACAATCGAAAATGTCCTTAAAAATTGGGTTGATCGAATGGCCTACTGTAAAGCCAGTCGTGGCAGTCATTTGAACGATATTATTTTTCATTCATAAATGACAATATTCAATCTTCAAAATAAAACAAAAGTTTGAAAAAATATTGATTCGTTTTTTATTATGGCCGATTCAAAAAGCAAATTTTACATGGCCCACCCTATATTTAAAGATAAAATGTTGGTTCTTAGTTTTTATGAACTTTTTGCAAAACTTATACGATTATTCTTAAGTTATATATATATTATACGGATAACAGTATATTTTTAACAGCAGACTTAAAAGCGATGAACGTTCGTAATTTAAGAAATGAGGCAAGAGAGAGGCTGAATTGGAGGAGGATTGTTGACTGTGAAGCTAAGGTAGAGAGAGAGAAATCGATTACTAAGCGCGCTGTACGTCAAGTTGCGCATTTTTGTTGGAACCAAATGTCGTCGATGTTTAGCTAATTAATTTTTGGCAACAAAAATTCAGTCAGCAAGGCTCGATAGCGCTCGCAATTTAACGTAACGACAGCTCCTTCCACATTTCGAAAAAGCTAAGGACGGTTATTGCTGCTAGTAATCTATAAACTTCGCTAACAAATTAATTTTCTTCTTTTCAAAGCAAGTTTCTACGATTTGGAATGATGGCATTAAACGATTTATGATGAGTTGACAAACGTTATTAAATAGAAATGTCAATACAAGAAATGTCAGATCATTCTCAGCTGTCAAGCCGTATAAGTTGTTATCGATATCGATAGTTATCGATGTTCAATCAAATTTTGAATTACATATAATTTTTAGTTGAGGGGAAGCGGCTATAAAACCGATAACAATTGAGTAGAAAATTCCTCCGCGATGAACAACAACCAAACTTTAATAAGTCTTTCATCAAATTAGGGTTTCTCTTATTGTTCATATGATGCGCCCCTATTTGAATTCAAATCCTATGCCGCAGAAGAAATGGATCGCCCTAGTATATTATTGTATTTCAAGGCTTTCAAAGAAAGTTATACTTTATGCATCGTTTTTAAAGAGATTTACACTTTATTAAAATACACTTGTATTTACATATGCCAATGTCAACAAAAATGTTGCGTCGAAACAGCAGAAAACTAATAATGAAATGGAAATGTACGTAACAGTTGTCAATTCCATCATCATTTGCCAATGGAAGCCATTCACCGCCACTGACTTTATGACCCTATTTTGCGGTCGGTTTGCCAAGTGTCAACTTTCAGTTTGTCAACTCAAAATTCAATAATCACAGCGGCAATGAAAATATATGAAATAAATTGTCTAAAAAATACTTAGTAAATAAAACTTTGCTTTGTCTTGCCTTGCCCTTGATAGGGTAACAGATGTTTCGAGACTTGTTAGCACTTGTATAAATAATTTTCACTCAAAGGTGAAGGACATTAGGCAAAATTTATGGTATAAAATAAGGATAATCGCACTACTGCGCAATGATGTTACTTTATTCGCGTAACGGTTGCTTGTATATTGCATCCTAAGTGAAGCAAGAGATACAAGGTGAAGTCCAAAATAAACAAGACTGGGCTAAAATGGAAACGACAGGAGTCTTTGTTTTAATACCTTCGAGTTTATTTATTCAAAATAGTCCGCCTCTGGCCTCGATACACTGTTTTGCCCGAGCTGAAAGCTTTTCGAAATAGTGTTTCAGATCATTGACTGGAATGTCCTTCAGGATGTCGGTACAAGCCTTTTGGATGACTTCTACGAACGCAAAACCTTTTCCTTTCATGGCCAAATGCAATTTTCCGAATAGGTATGAAGTCACAGGGAGCCTTATCAGGCGAATACGGTGACTGATTGACGGTTAAAATGTGATTTCTAGTCAAAAAATCAGTCACAAGAGTGAATCGATGAGATGGTGCATTATCATGCAGTAAGCGTCAGCTTCCTCCTTCGCGGTATTCAGGGCGAATTCAACGAATGCGAGGCAACAAACGCTTCAAAACGCCAAGATAGAAAATTGGATTGACGGTTTCGCCCATTGGCACGAACTCTTTGTGGTCGATTCCCTTGGGATCATACAAACAAATGAGCATAGACTTGATTTTTGACTTCTCCAAACGCGATTTTTTGGGTAGTGGCTCGTCTGGAGCCTTCCATTCGGCACTTTGACGCTTAGTTTCAGATTCATGTTGGAAACACCACGTTTCATCACCAGTTACAATGTTGTAAAGGAAGTTCTCGTCTTTTCTCGCCTCTTTAATGAGGTCTTTCGAATGTTGAGTTCTGAGCAATGTTTGGTCCTCAGTTAACTTGTGCGGAATGAAACGTGCACAGATCTTTCGTAAGCCCAAATGATCAATTAAAATGCGATGAATCGATGTTTGGAGATATTGAACTGCAATTCCATGAATTTGAACGATGACTTCGGTTCGATCTTGATAAATTTACGAACGATTTCAATAGAATTTTCGGTGATTATTGGTTTTGGGCGACTCATATGTTCATTGTGATTTATGTCCACATAGCCAACTCTGAAACGTGAAAACCACTCATTAACTCTGGCACGAGATAGACAATCATCGCCATAAACTTTTTTCATCAATTCAAATGTTTCGGTAAACGTTTTACCGATTTTAAAACAAAATTTGATATTCTCTTTGTTCGAAACTCATTTTTGTACCGATGACACAAACACACTAACACGTTAGACGCAATAACTTCGCTTCCATTGAACCGAAAGTCATCAAGCTTTCACTGGAAGTCAGCTAGGGATGTAACTTGCAACGCGCTAACTCATTAAAAACATGGTTTTGTTTATTTTGGACTTCCCCTTGTCGTTCATCCGTCAGTCGATGCACAAGAACGTTATATTATATTTCAAAATACAGAAGAATACAAAATATCAAGAAAATCTGACCTTGAAATTGAGGCTAAGCTTTATTAAAACAAAAATGTTTCCTTTTAATGGGAACGCCGATGTCTCCCAAAATTAAAAAAAAAATTTTAAATTAGAGAAACACAAATATTTATGTCATATTTTCTTTTATTTTTGGTATCTTTTATTGAATAGTATACCAAATTTATGGAAATATGATAGAATTTCGCTTTTGATCTCCCTAAACACAATTGGATAAAAGCCACACTCACTTCTCGCATTATATAAATTCTCAATTCATTTTGTAGGTAAGAGTATATTTGAGGGCTACCAACAAAAAGCCTTATGGTAAAAATGTAGAACTGTTAAAATTATTGACTAAAAATAAACGCCCTTAAATAAACTCATTCAAGTGCATTAGAGGATTAAAGGTTTAAAGGTATAATTTACAGTTAGCATGCAAAATAAGTCTATGTATAGTATGTAGCTTGAACTAAAGCCTCTTTGGAACTAATTGGTATAATACATTTTTATGGTTATTTTCATGCAGTTATGCTACTAACACATCGCACATAATATAAGTATGTATGTTAGTATATGTGACAAACAAAGTGCAAATAGCAAAAATTTGCTTTTCTCCTCGTAAATGAATTTGACACAGTAAACTTTTATGTTCATTGCGCGCCACCATAAAAGATACTCCTTTAAGGTTACTCAACTATTTGCTTGGATGTGTGTAATTTTCAAGTTGAAATAGAAATAGAAATAGAAATAAGCAAGCGGATAAGTTGCGTGAATTATCCTTTGTCTAGCAGCTCATATTGAAGTGGATAACGTAAAATAGTAAGCACAGAACACAAGAGAGGTAAATGTGGATTGGGCTTATAGAAACTTCGCTATTAAATGATTGAATTATAAATTTTATTTATTAGTATATTTAAGCGGGATAAAAAGTGAATTTAAAGATTTTAACAATGCCTAATTTTTTTGAGCAAAGAATATTAATGCAGAGGTTGCACAAACATTGGGAATGTTTGGCCTTGCAGAAGGTATTCGGCGACCAGTTTATGTGACCAAAAAATATTTACAAATGTTACAATTAACACGTTCGTGGACGCGAATTTGGCATTCATTTTCATAGTGATGCATAATGACGTGGATGCTATAGCATTCAAATTTTAAAGCCATTTTTTATTCATTAATTTTATACATTTCAAAATAATGGCCAACTGATTCATTAGGTATTTTCATATTATTTATCATTGAGTAAATTAGAAGTGTAATACTTGACGTGAATGCTATAGCATCTAATTTCGTAGAATGCTCAGGGACAGCTTACTCTATCATTGCACATTTTTTCTGAAAATTTCCGTTACTTTCAACAATGTACATTATAACTGCTTAGACATTTCAGTTCTGCCTAGTTGTCCATTGAATTTAAATCGAAAACATCAGTTTTTTTTAATTATTGTATAACTTTCTTGAAGAAAATGAATTCACATAAGCGTACGCGAATTTTGAAATTATTTGATTTTGGAGAAGACAGGGCAACGTCTATATCAGTAAATTGAAAGACAAGCCGCAGGGAAGTGTCCTTTCACCCCTACTTTGGCTAGTTGCAATTGACGAAGTTCTGATAATGCTAAATAAGGGTGGGGTAAAGGTAGTAGCATACGCCGATGACTTGGTCATGATGGTATCGGGAGCGTTTCCCTCAGTCATGGCTGAGATTTTGGGAAGGTCAGCGGCCCCAATTCGCGGAGAAGCATGAAAAAGTGATTATACAGCATGACAACGCTCGGCCACACGTTGCCAAACCCGTTGAAACCTACTTAGAAACACTGAAATGGGAAATTCTACCCCACTCGCCATATTTTCCAGATATTGCGCCATCCAATTATCACCTGTTCCGATCGATGGCACATGGTCTAGCTGACCAGCAGTTCCATTCATATGAAGACATCAAAAAATGGCTTGATCCGTGGATAGCCTCAAAAGATGAACAGTTTTACCGCGACGGTATACGAGATCTACCAGAAAGATGGGAAAAAGTAGTAGCCAGCGATGGGCAATACTTTCAATGTTTCACTTGCAACCATTTTTTCAGAATAAACACCATATTTTCATTAAAAAAAACAGCGAGAACTAGTTGCGCACCTAATAGTTAGTATTATAATTCATCGAAGATTTTTTCGCACCGATATGTATAAATTTTTTTATATACAATTTAAGTCCGAAATTTTGGTCAAAAATTGAATTTTGGTTTTTTTTTTTTTGAGAAACCGCCATTTTGTCAAAATAATTTATTTTGCTTATTCCTTCGATTAATTGCTAGATTTAACATTACTTTAACGATATTTGTTTGGTTGTTTAATTTGAGAGAATATCCAGTTCAGAGATATATAGTGGTCACCGCAAAACGTCGTTTTTGAGAGGAGATCTCGGAGATCAGCTGTAGCTCCTTTCCAAATAAATATTTTTACTAATACTAAGTCTTAAGGGGGAACACCACTGTGAACGCGTGAAAATTAGGTAATTTTCATGAATTTTTTTTTATACGCAGGGATGATTATTTGAGGATTGCACAAATTATAATTTATTTAACATATATTCAACTATACTGACACAATTTTTTATTAAAAAATATTAAAAATTACAATTGTTATTAAAAAAAATGTGAAAAATCATCTGAAAGCAAAACACCAAAAAAATTCTTAATTTATATTTACATCAATGGCTATCGTCGTATATGGCGGTTTTTTTTTTTGAGAAAATGGTCCAGGTTTGAAAACTGAGTTTGTGTTTTTACCCTTTTTTGTTTTTGCTTGATAAAATATTAATTTTAGGAATTTTTAAACACGGCTATGTACGACTGTAGCCAATAAATGTCAAAAAAAAAACAAAATTAAAATCGGTTTATAAGTCTTCGAGAAATCGAGGTCACCGTGTTCAGAAAAGTCGTTTTGAGAAAAACGCGTTTAAAGTTTTCATTGGCCGTTGTAACTCACTGCCTACCACTTATTGTATTGGGTATAACTTCGTCAATTTTCAAAATTTTAAGTTAAAAATTTTTTTTACATATTTTTGAATATATCTACTTTAAGAAAATGCAAAAAAATCGATTTTTTTGAAAAATCACAGTGGTGTTCCCCCTTAACAGTTAAAAGATAACATTATATGTGTATAAATTTTTAGATGAATAACTTTAAAATTTTTCTCAGAAAATATTATGGAAAATTCACTTTTTTCGGCCTTCTAACTGTATATAACCAATGAATATTATTTTAGATTTTTTAGAGAACACGTTATTAATATTCCGCAGTACTAGAATGGCTTGAAAGCTCTTTCAGAAAAAGTAAAAATTTCTAAAGCAATGCGTTAGCAAGTTTTAAAGCTTGACCGGCTTTCTGATGATTTCAAAAAAATTGCTAATCTAGATTGCCTTATCTGAACGCACTTTAACTTTAAACATGAAATTAAAATTTTACATTCATCCTGAAGTTTAACACTCTGTGTCGAGGCAGATTAAAAGCTCCAAAAGCTCTCGTGTTGCATTGGCTTTTTTGTACTAAACATTTAGCTTCAAGTAAAATAAATAAAAAATCTTCGCACACATGCATACACATACATAACAACAAATGTGTGTATATGCGTGTGCATACATATTTCAGTATGGAATTTCATAATAGCGCGCAAACGACCAAACGAACGGTGGGCGACGTAAACAAAAATAAACAGCGGCTAGCAACTGTTGCGTGCTTGGCCACACCAGACACAACAGCAGAGCTTTTTCTTCGAAAAAATAGAAAACAGACATATGGAAAAAGGTAAATTGGCAATAAAACCGGCGTGTATTCCATTCGCGGCAATTAGTCGTTAAACACAAACGCCACTGGCCAGAATAGTGCTAACTTAAAATCGAATCAGCTTATAATAATACGAAAACTTATTTACATCAAATAACAATGGAATCTTTAGATCGAAGCCTCTGCATTCTCATTGCACTACTTGCACTGCTTTTATCATCTTACACGACTTCCGCTCAACCACAGATTCTGGACATACAGTATAATACGCACAATCACACAGAGCTGCCCGAATATCTCCTACCAAAGGAACGGCACAGAAATTGTGATGCCATCTGCAAGACACTGAAGGATCTACAAGT
>JAYXIM010034449.1:0-156440 GCA_037575425.1 Anastrepha fraterculus | reverse complement strand
AACTAGAGGATAAATGTTCAACAAAATTGAAAATGCAAAATGCATACAATAAGTACGCATAAAAACACACGTGCAATATGTTTGCACCCACTTACACATATCCCATTGTATCGTTGCACCATTGCATTGACTTGTGAAAGAGAAAAAGCTTTTTATCAGCATTGCATACTTTTGAGTAAATCTTTGCCATTCGGTATAAATATTAGGTATGCTAATGGAATCGCCTCAATTGGTGCATGTGCATCGTTACATTGACAAGGCGCTCGTATTTTTTAATTCTATATATTATATTTATTAAAAACGAACAACAACAACATACAATGTACATCACGTGTGACGAGTATTTCTCGACAATAATTGCCGGTGCGATAACTTTAATGCTCTTAACATTACACTGTGGCAATCAAGAGCTTCTATCACAACAACACAAAGCATATCCAGATCAACTACACTCTACCGGTGCATCTATATTGGATTGCCAACCGGAATTCGATATGCCACTGGGCAAGTGGTTTCGAATAGCATTCGGCTAAATGCTAACTAGAAGATTAACTTCGATTCTTCAATAAGAAGTTGTACTGTGATAATTTATTTTTATAAATGGAAAATATTGCGCTCCTTTATTTATTTGCAAAATTTAGTCAAGAAAAACTGGGTTTTTTTGTTTTAAATTATTTATAAATTAGTAATAAAATTGTGTTAAGAAACTAGTCAAAAAAATAGTGCCTAGAATAGATTTAGATGTTAAGTACAAAGAAATCTTGTAACTTAATTTATTAGAAGATTTTCGGTCAAAATAACTAACTATCACCATTTTTCATTTATAACTTAAAACTTAAGCGAAAAAGATCACTATTTATAATTTCAATAAACAGAGTGTATTTTCAAATTTTGAAAGTACTGTGTAGTTTTTACTTAATGATTATTACCGTGGCGGCGACGATACATACATATATACAAGGTGGTGCAAAACAAACCCTGTGCGCTTCGTACGTCAAACATATTTGACACTTGTGAACTAGACAGTTTCAGTACACTTATATGATACATACAAGCAGGCAAGCAATGGAGCGCGTAAATGTCAAAATAAAAATTTCCCTCTCACTCTAAATATTTTTTTTATTTAGTAAAAAATTTATTGAAAAACAAAATTGATGATTCATTTTGCGCCACCTTGTATAAATGAAAATTTTTGCATATAAAACTTGTTTTCAATACACTATGAAGTGATTTGGTTCGCCTCCTCAACTAGTAAGAATGTGACCGGTGTATTTGTTTCTTCCCTCTAATAATAAAAATAAAACTTTCTCGCAAAGGTGTAATTCCAAACTACGTAACTCCTATGTTGTGCACAAACAAGTAGAAATTTACACAGGGCGCTTTGTATGACTGGTGGCATTTAAACTATACGCCTCTTCTATTCGCCATTCCCCCGCTCGCTATCACTATGCGCGATTAACTTGACGAAAAAATTGCATGCGAAGGCAACAAAAAAGTTATCGAGTAAGATTCGCCGCTAGCGGTATGGCTATAGCTTATTAGACGGCACTGCCTTACCAACACATGTAAGTTAATGCTTTTTTTCGAAATTTTACAGGTATCTGTCCCCTTAACAGAAAAACACATTTGCGGAGCTACCAACTACATAACTAACCGCCAAGGTAACGAAATTGTACCCCGATAGGTTGAAAAACAGGACCCTAATGTGGACTTTTCGTGTATTCGCAAGGAGTTATTGTAAATTATTTTGCAAAATATTCACGATGATCGAACTAACTCGACGCCGGTGGGGAATAATAGTAAAAACCGCTTAATGAAGCCTTCTGATTAAAACGTTATATGCATGTGAGGAACGATAACTCTCATCTCCATCATAAGCACTGAACTGAAATATGTCATTCTTGTTTTGCGTTCTACGTTTTTGATTCTACGATACCGAAACGATACATATCTGGCCAAGGACTGTCACTCCAGCAGTATTGCCCGTACAACAACAAGAAATTTTTAATTTCGTTCGTGCTTTTATTTTCATTTGTAGGCGTCTGGCAATACAATATTATCGTAAATTCCAATAAATAATTATTTGCGTTTGAAATTGAAAATTGATGATACTTATATGTAAATACATTTGCATTTAAATTTCATGAAAATATGTTAAATACAAATGTAAAAAAAGAGAGGAAGCACAT
The DNA here is from genome assembly GCA_037575425.1 of Anastrepha fraterculus. Taxonomy (NCBI): domain Eukaryota; kingdom Metazoa; phylum Arthropoda; class Insecta; order Diptera; family Tephritidae; genus Anastrepha; species Anastrepha fraterculus. The sequence continues at coordinate 154,251 of JAYXIM010034449.1, read as the reverse complement.
AAGGAAATGCATATTCCATGAATTGAAGAAGAGTCTAAAATACATTTTTGTGTAATATGCCAAACTTTAGTGAATTTGCTGAGGGTATTTTGGTAATTAATTAGTATACAGCTCGAGTGTCAAAATATATCAACAATTGAGTGTCATCCAAGGCGCATTCATTAAAGGTGGTGGCACTAGACCAACAACAATATTTTGTGCATTTGATTGTCAAAGAAAAGTATTGGCAATGTATATTACAAAGAATGAATTCGCCTTGCTTCATTCTGGGCTGAAAGCAAGGCGAATTGCTGAAAGCCACATGGACACGGCGAAAGAAAAAAACCAATCAGCTGATTTCCCGATACCACTTTTAATAGATTCGCCTTGGTACCATCGACGAATTTCGGTCCCAGTATTAATAATTATGAAACGGAGCGTGACTCTTTCAAATCGTTCAAAATTATTAACTTAAAACAATTACGTTAAATTCGTATTTTGTGCCACTAAATATCAATATTACACCACTGGAACACTAATTATACTGTATGTTTTACATTTGCAAATAATGGCAAAATATTTTGCTTAAAATTTTTATTATTTCACTTTTTTCATAACTAAAATGTAAACACAAAATGGGAGACGAAAATAAACTTTGGCAATTAATAACTGGTACTGCCACTTTATTATGTTATATGTTTCAATGCTAAATTTAGTTGGCGCCAGATTTTTTGTAGGGTAAGCTTTAGAATTTGTACGATTTTTTATAAAAAATATTCGCGATATATTGGTTTGGGGACAAACATATCCATTATTTCTATTATTTACTTTTTTTTCTTTTTTTTTTGTTCCATTCAGTTACGAGTTGCAGAGTGTTAACTTAACAATTAAAGTCAATAAAGAGTGAATTCAGTATAATTTATAGTTTTTCTTTGATAAAGGCGAAAATTCAAGCCAGGCCGCTGAAATTTTTATGATACGATACTCTAACAACAAGAATGATAAAATACAAGATTGCGCCTTCCGAATACACCGTGTCGTAAAAGCCCATGAATAAACAAGCAAAAGGAAGTGGAATTGCTTGTTTGTGACGAGAAGAGTAGGCGAAAGCAATGGAAACAACCAAACGCCAGAAATTATACGCACATACACAGACTTTCTAGCCACCGCGATTTCCGCATAAAAATGCAAAACACTGCATTGGGAGGCTTTATATTCATTTGTGCTTTAACAATTTAAGTCGTGGCACTTCGTTTGCATTAGTTTGTTTAGTTTCAATCTCACAAATCACAATATTACGAGGCCATTCACTGAATTTTCACGAACATGTAATTTCTCCTACTTTTATTTGTTTTGTATTGCGAATTTAGCTGACGTCAGACTTGTCAAAATCGCGAAAAATAAAGTAACTGTTTTGTAATGGCCCCTCCTTAGATACTCAATTCGCCTTGCTCTGACAGCTAATTACGTGCAATTTACGTTCCGCCGATTCCATTCACGCTTTTTTGATATTAAAGAAAATATCGATAATGTGGATAAAATCACAGAAATAGTCCAAGTTGACCAACATGTTGGTAGTCGTGGCATCGCCCAGAAACTAAAGATCGATAGTATTAAACCCTTTGCGAAAAAATTTTCTCACAACTATTATTAAAACTTATTAATTAATTAATACTATTTTGAATATTGATGATATTCTAATATATAAATAATAATATTTGAATATAGATGATATTCTAATATATAAAACCGCGCGATTTCCGCCTACGGCCCTTTTTTCTTATATAAAGTATTTTTTTTTATATACGGTGCTTATGCTTACACTCTAAAATTCCAAGTACTAAAACACTATCGAATGTCTAGACACTTTGTTAATGTGGTAAAGAAAAGTGCAAGAAGTGGTAATCCAGGCATTATTTGCCAAAGTTCGTTTGCCCGTTTTGTGTTTATGTTTTTGTTATTAGAATGTCATCTATGATTAGAATAGTAATAGGGCAATTTGTGGCGTTAGTGAATAACTAATCAGTGGTTCCAAATATTACTTTTACGATATGGCTTTTTGGTAATAACTTTTTGAATTAATTTGATTATATTTCATTACATCCCAAGCGCATAAAACTTCCATCGATATGGCATGCCTTCATAACTAACCCATGTTTGGCACATTACAAAGCAACTCTGAGCTTTGTGTTGATAAAGAAAAGTGAAAAGTTCATTAGTTGTGTCGATTTTATTTTACTGATATATATAATTTAAGAAGTTTCCGGATTTTCATAGCATTTTCATAATCCTCGACTTTATCAGGTATTAAAAATTACTTAAACCCTAAGAAAGAATTTAACTAATTAAAAATTTAAGGCAGAAATAATAAAGAAGTTGCTCTCTTTATACGTCAACACATCTTATGTGGGAAAAATGGATGGATTACAACAGCGACGCGAACGAAAATCATCAATGGTAACACAACAAATTTACGTAAATGCAAAAAATGATCAAAACTAACGAAAATACAATTAAAAACAAATCTGAAATTGTTAACAAATTTTTTTCATTAAAAAAAAAAACAACAGGCTCCACTTTCTCCATGTCCGATACCAGATATAAGCGATGATGAATTAGTTTCTATATCCGTTCGAGATCTCAATCGTACATTAAAGTCTCGAGGCTTGAATCGTGAAGAGGTTGTACGCATGAAACAGCGCCGACGAACGTTGAAAAACCGTGGATATGCTGCTAGTTGTCGCATAAAACGTATAGAACAGAAGGATGTATTGGAAACAGAGAAGTCGCATGAATGGGTTGAACTAGAAACCATGCATGAGGATAATGAACATTGTCGAAAAGATATAGTCAACTGGAAGAATAAATACAAGGCTTTGCTACAATTTGCAGCTCACAATGACATTCCGATTCCTCCGGAGCTGGAAGGCTGCTGAGCGATGTAATACAAGCATATTCATTTTACTTAAAGATTTTAACCTGGACCGTCATCTTTCGTAAATACGACGACGCGTGTTCTTGCTTACATGGTTCTTATATAAATTTAAAGGTACAAAAGATACGACGATAAGCATTTCTTTTACTTTTGATTAAAAATTAAGTAAACGTAAAAATAACATCTGTTTTGTAAAATATTTATAGTACAGATTCCTTTTAATATGGAATTGAAATAGGTCATCGTCAAGACAACGAAGGATTACGTTGGTGTACAACAAAAATAAGGATGATGTTCCAGGGTGAATTAACTTGAATGTATACGATTTTTTATGAAATTTTATTTTTACCTATTATCAGATTTAAATAAATATTGCTTATTATTAGTTTAGCAGTCTAAAGTATAACAGTTATTTTTTAATTATAATTAGTTTTTTTTTTTAAGACTGGTCAGAACAGAAGATTTAAATAGCTAGCATATTCAAGGGAATGTCTTCGGCATGCTCCTCTAGCATTTCGACAGTGCCCTCAGTAACGTCCTCCACCTCTACACCTTTCGTAGCAAGTTTTGCTTTGGTAGCAGGGGTTATATACTTTTTTGCTAGTGTATCTGAATAACCAGTTTTTTTGAAGAGGTATTGATGTACCGTGCGTAAGTGGCGCCGAACCCTGAACGAAAACCATTATTACTACAAACCTTCTAGATGTGCATTGTATGATGACTATATAAAATTTTTCTTAAGTAATGTGCATACCATATGTTAATTATCAAATATTATAATTTTGGCAAATTAAAAAAAATGTATGTGCGTATGCATAATTCATATATAATATTTAGTTTGTTGTAGTTTTATGCACTTACTTAAATTTGGTTGGAAATCCACGCTGGCATACTCCACACATCAATGGCATTCCAGTATGTTCGTACTGATGTTGCCGCAATCCAGCCAGATTTATAAATGTCTTTTCACACTCATCACATTTATAACGCACACCTAAATGTCGTTTCTCATGGTAGTTAAGGTGGCCCTTTATTGCAAACTTTCGGTCACACATCGAACATGCATATGGAAATTCGCCAGTGTGGAAACGTATATGTATTTCCAGATCTTTGCGACGTACGAACTTCTTCCCGCAATGTGGGCAATCCATAGTCTTTCCACGATGCATTTGCATATGCAAACCAAGATTGGATTTGCGCATAAATGTCTTTGAACAAACTGTGCATTCGAATATTGTTCGATCTTCTGGCGAGATGTGAATGGTTTGATGCAATTGTAGATTCTCAAGAGTATAGAATCGCCTCCCGCAATCGATGCATTCAATATTGCGATCACGATCTTCCGAGTGTAGTTCCATGTGTTTTTTGAGCGTATAACGCGAAGCACATATTTTAGCTGAAACACATCTTTATTTATTTATAAGCCAAAGACAAATTGTGATTACACTTACGACACTTGTTACATAGGAACTTGAGTTGTTTATGGCGCCTTAAGTGCACGCTGTAGAACGTTTTCAAAACAGTCCTTCCACAATGCTCACAATCCATATATTCATCTTTTTGATGAACCTGTCGCCGATGTAAACGTAGAGCGTTTTTTGTAACAAATCGATTTTGACAATATTCGCAGGGAAAATTAAGTGTTTTATCTCCTAAAAATACATGCAGGAAGAGATCATATATTACAGGCATGCAGATATGTACATATATCTAGTAATTATCTTAACATACCATGATCTATTTCGTAATGATGGAGCAAATCCCTTTGGAACTCGAATATAGATGTGCAAAACTCACATTTAAAATCAAAACAATCCTTACGGGTTTCGTCAATGTTGGGGTCTTCCCTATCAGATGGGGATAATTTCCCAAATAAGCTGGATTTTAGTTTCTCTTTGCATATTGACTCTTTTGTAGTATTGATGTTGTTATTAGGAGCATCATCCTGTTCGTTACACAAGACGCGCTCTACGCTTATGAAAGTAGTTGGAAATGGCTCGTTGGCCTCAGAATTAACGTCACCAAATATCTCATCAATTTCAGTGGTAATATTTGAGCTTTGGTCGGCATATTCGACAGGTGAAAAATCCTGAAAGAATTTATTTTGACACTCTCTAATACGTTAACAATTCTAGAGCACATACCGTTTTAATGAGCTCATTCTCCATTTCCTCTTCCCTTTCTGTATAGATTCCATTAAGATCAGGTTTTTGATGTGCAACCTCAGATTTCAATTGTATATATTGTGATTTTAATAGTTGGTTATTTAACTGTGCTCTCGTTAGAAACTCATAAGCCTGCCTGAGGTCAAGACGACAACGCCCACAGATAAAATGGCTAGGTGGATATCCTTCAATATCAAAATCTTCGACCACAATATGTAATTGAGTACATTTATTAAAAGAGTCCAGTAAGGTAAGAGTACCGCGCTCACAGCTATATGGCTCCAGCAGATCGACATAGTCTTCAAGTTCATTTTGTGTCGCTACTGATAGACACGCCCGACAGCATCGCGTTTCCTCAAAGCTGATGTTGGGATTCAGTGGTGAGTCCATTTTTAACTTTTTAAATCAGCAATTCTTGCTTCAAAACAAAAATCGAGCACAAATTGATGTAAATGAAATTTTCTTAACTTATGCCCAAACAAACCATCACTGCATTGGCATTGAAATAGAAAATAGTAGCCAATGAAGAGTTTCGTAATGCTATGTTCCCACAACCCATTCTTAATTTGCTCTCTCACAAGGATAACAGAATACAAGGTTTGGACGTACGCAGCCAAGCTGCTTGAACAAATTTGGCTTTTGCGTCACGGGTGTCTTATCAGCAAAATTGAGTTCGCTCATTTTACATGTTTTCTTACGCTTTTCCAATCAGACCATAGATAACGTTAAGATGGCAACGAAGTAACGCGTTTATTGCCTGCATTGGTTTATTTGTATAACACCAGTTTTTACCGGCATCTGTCATATAAAACCACTGTCACAACCCCTGTTACGTCAGCAAATCAGCTGATTCCTTAAAATTCGGTGATATCCGAGTAATTGTTTGATATTGGGTACACCTTTGTATTATGTATATTGTACCTCTCTCATGCGCAATTCACTTCCCAATTACCCTTCGAATTACATAATTCGCGATACAATGTCTTTAGAGTCAAACCCAAACGAAAACGTTAGTCAAAACAAAGAAACAAATTTAACAAATGTTAACCGTCTTCGGTTCCCCATGCGTTAACAAGTGGTGAATAGATGAAGAAATTAGCATAAATAAACATACGTTGGTAGCACTAGAAATGATCTGCCAAGAATGATATTTTTTTGGAAGCACTTAATAGCTGTGTTCCAATGTCAATGGTCAGAGTCCGCATAAAAATTGTGCATGGGAATGCAACAACAACTATATGCTCCGTATAGAGACCTGTTTCAATTTATGATCTGTTCTGCTATGCTATTAGGCTCAAAGTATAACAATTTGTATGTGTAACAATTTTCACAGAAATTGCACTCACATAATTTTAAACTGGAAAATGTTTTGCAATATTTAAAATAATTAAAGAATACTGAATTATATTTATTGAAATATTTTTTAAATTTAAAACTCTTCATTGTGTTTTTGTGTGCATTACAAAATGCAATGCGCAAATGACGTTACTTTTTGTTTTCATGGTATGGATTGGAGAATTGCTTTTTCATGGTTGCATTCGTACCAACTATATAAGACACCTTATATTTACGACGAAACAATCGCTTAGCGGCTTATAAACGTTACAAACAATTTTTTACAGTGTGTTTTACATACTTTACGCAAACTATGTCTTTTCTGAAAATTACAATTTGTATATGAGGTTTTGTGCATGTGTACAATAAGTTTCAAGTTGGCAAAATTTTTTTAGTTTAATCGCAATCGGGCTGCATATCTAGTCGTCAGCGAAAAGTTGGTGAAGTTTGTGTACCTTCATATATGCCAATATCATTCAATATAGACTGACTAAATAGTCCCCTGATAAAGCCTGTAATGTACGGGGCCACTTAATACGAGTCAGTCACAATAAATCAATACGCAATTGTGACTGAATTACTCTTAAGAAGCAGTGAAGTTTTGTACACAACGCTAAAAAAAAGAAAATTTCATACAAAGTAGTGTCATGCCAGATAAAAATCGTTTATATTATTAACAACTCTCAAAATATATTTCAAATTATCTAAGCCAGTTATTCCTTAAGGCGAGTGTTTAAAATCCAACGTGATCAATATATCGTGTGTTTGGTGTAACTTTTGCAATCAAGAAATATCCAACCTAGCGACCAACGCAAACACGAACAGAAGGGGTACAATAGCAAAAATGGCCACCAGCGATATCTCCAGCTCCAATGAGCGCCACTACTATGCAAAACTAGAAGCTATTAAGGATATAAGGGATAAAACAATAGCACTGGAAAAATTAAAAGTGAAAATAATCAAAGAAGTAAAAATAAGCGACGATGAAGAAAAATGTCTCGATGAATACCGGAAGGAAATGGAACATTTGCTGGAGGAAAAAATGTCGCACGTCGAAGAGCTGCGACAAATACATGCTGATATAAATGACATGGAAAATATAATAAAACAAACTAAGGAGAATCAAACGCGTTCCGTTGACATGGCCAATCGAGTTTATGAAGAGTATCTAGCGCTTAAGTATCAAATCGATCATATGCGTCGTGACTATTTAGGCCTTAGTCCACTACGCGATTTACATGAAGAGGAAGGTAGCCCAATTTCAAAAGACCGTTTCCAAACTAATTTTTTGAAGGTGAGCGCTGCTGCTGCCGCCGCTGCCGTAGTCGCTGCACAGCCCACATCCTTGGCACGCCCTCATCCCCGACATCCACTTATCCCGGAAGCTACGGTGACTGCGTTGGCGCCTACTGGAGGCGGTAGTGGACCAACTGGTGGGCATGCTTTTATGCCACCTGCTCCTCCTGGAACTGGGACCGCTGCAGCTGCTGCAGCAGCAGTGCGTTTGGGTAAGAGTGACTTTTCCGCACCGCCACCGCCTCCCCCACCAACATCTCGCTTGCAGCAAACACCTTCAATTGGTATTGGACATCATCCATCATTCCGTTCGGATTTCAATGTAAATTTACGTCAACAACCGCCACCAATGAAATCATGTCTTTCGTGTCATCAACAAATTCATCGTAATGCTCCAATTTGCCCATTATGCAAGGCAAAGTCTCGCTCACGTAACCCTAAGAAGCCAAAGAAAAAAAATAATTAGACGCTCAATATTTAAGTCCATTGACAGAAAAAAGAGTTGCTCTAATGCCTGTAGGTTAATAAAATGATTGTACATCAAGCAAAATTAGTTAGTGCTCTCGATCACAATCAAAAAGGGAACATATGAGTGTAAATATTTATTTTGAAATATTCTCCCCTTTTAACAAAAAAGTTAATAAAAAAATAATTACGTATATTAAAATACGTAAATTTTTAAATTCGCGCAGCAGATATGATTATTTCTTCGAGCCTCGATAGGCTCTCATAGTATTCTTCGTGGATAGTAAGTGCAGTAAGGCCATAATGACGAGATTGAATCGATATTCGATGCTCCAAGATTTTATATAACTATAAGCCCAGTTATAGTTCTTTAACTTATTTAAGATGATTAGTTTTAAACGCTGCTTGGCATTTGCATTTTTTACACATAAGTAAACATAATAACGTACGATATTTAACTTATAATTCTTATTCTAACAAGCATTAATATTAAGGCAAATGTTGCAATTAACCATTTTTTAACACTTTATATTATATTATTTTGACTGAAGCATGAAATAAGCGCATCGAAACCGCAAATAAATAAATATGAATTTTCAAAAGGCAAATAATAAATTTTTAACACTTACTGTATAATCAGACTTAAACATAACGTCACAAACTTAAGAGCAACCTTCGAAATGGAAAACGTGTATAGACGATTAGCACAGTTCTAAAAGAGCTGTTGATTTTGGATTCTTAGAGCTCTGTTAGACATAATTTTACGTAACTTAAGCCAACCTACCATACCAACATTACTTTTTTCTGGTTAGTTTAACTTAGAAAACATAGAAAGCTTTAGGTTTTTAGATTCCGAAGTTAAGTATTTTACGTAAATTGAGAAACGTGAGAGAATCATGCTACCACATACATTTTTTTCCTGTTTTGAATAATATTCTTCCAAATGTACCATACGAAATAGATTTTTCGTCCAAATATAAAACATATGCAAACGCGTCAAAGCGAAAATAAAAACAAAGCAAAAGATTGTAAACACGGACGATAATACAATCGTGATGACGTGATGAGTAACATCATAATTTTTATGAAAAGTTGGTCAAATGTTAGTCTGGACTAACGGAATTCCTAAGTTACGTAAATTGAGCGGTGCGAGAACCATGCTATGATGTGATTAATTTATTTTTAATCCAATAAAGCTTCAAAAATTTGTAAGAGATTTAAATTTTTTCTTTAATGTGTTGGAAAGTAAGTAAAATCTCAACAATAATACTGAGAAGAACGAGAACACAAAGGGTGTTGACAGAGCACGAGCATCACAAGTAACGAGTTGAAGCAACAACTGTATGAACGCAGTCTTACTAATACTCATTAAGGGCTTCCAGAAAAATATAATTTTTGGCAGCTTTTTTCCAGAGATATATGTTTACTTATAGCAATTTCTTCATCTATTGGTAGATCTGGCCACAAACAGGGTACAATTCCCAGCAATTTGCTGCAGGAAGAAAAACCATCGTGTATGGCGAAGTGCAGGCACAAATCTAAAGTAATTAAAACTTTTCATATACCTGGGACTTGTTACTAGTTTGTGGATTTTCTCATAATTTTACTGACCGTCGTCGAGATAAGAGTAAGAGGAAAAATTACAAGTATTAATAAAAAATGTTCAGAAGAATTTATAGTGTTTAAAAATTTAGCCATAATTATTGCAAATAAAAAGTGAATTATTCAATACATGTTTTTTCCTTTTTTTCTTAATGTATATGTAAATAACTGCAAGAACAATCGCATTATCCGCTTTTTTGTTTCGCATGTTAACAGCACGACAATCGCAACGAAATTATGTTTTATGTTTATGTTTATTTGTGTACAGTGGTGTGTCACAGACTAGGCACAAATCGGTGGGAATTGAACCCGTGTCCAGCTTAATGCTTGACGAATCGATAAATGTTGGTGTAATTCCATTGCTTTCAATTAAACTTACATAATTTGTATAACCTAAATATCTTATCAATTTTTATAGCTGTATTTTGGCTTAATTTGGATGTCTTGCCACTTTAATAATAAGTTCACATATAATAATATTATATAATCATACAAATTTAGTCAAGTCTCATTAAATAAGACATTATAGATTGCCTAGAATTGCCCATCATACATTATAGCAAATCCGAGTTAAAACGTGTGCCCATCGACGCTTTGGCATGTTACTGGTTATTCTAAAATGTAATATCGAATTTCGCACGCGTATTGATTTCCTCCAACTGTCTATTAGTAAATTACGCAATTAACTTAACTACTACTTCTCTTTGATGTTTCTTCATATCGTTAATAACCAATAAACAAACCAAAACGCTAAATTATGCCACCAAACAAATTTCTATTAAGAAACACCTTTCAAAACAGTTTTGCCAACTGCTTGTCAATTTTGGAGCTAATCTGCCATATGTGAACGGGTAGATTAATTTTTTTGGATTTATTGCTAATCACTGCAAATGTGAACGTAATTTAAGCGGTAAACTCTTGACAAAACCTGTGTGAATTAAATTTTTAACAAATCACAATGGAAACATAGAATAAAGGTGTTATCGATATGTTTACATATGTGCATGCGATTGTATTTTTCATTATCAGTGTGCTGAGTAAATAAAAGCGATTCAATATTTTGCGCTAGTGGGCTAGTATAGATAATAAAAGGTTTAGACTCTTATTCAAAGATACTTTGCATTGAAGTAGCAATAAAAATGCAATGTCGAGTTTGCATGCAAACAAATTGTCATATCCTACTTGATATGAGCATTGCATGCACAGATGATGGTAAATCCCTTTTCGACTACTACAATGAATGCACACAGCTACAGGCATCAGTCAATGATAACTTTCCGAATACGCTTTGTAAAGCTTGTACACAAAAACTCCAAATTGCTTATAACTTTAGAAAATGTGCCCTACAGTCGCACGAAGAATTTAAGAAATTTCTAACTTCGCAAATAGAAACGGAATCAGCTGAGGAGTTTTCGGCTTTTAAGGTAATTCAATGGTTTTAAATTTATTATAACTGAATCAAAATGCTTTATTTGAGTAGAAAATGGAGAAGACTAAGGACAATCCATTAGAAATGGAGTTTAAACAAGCTTTGAAGACTTTAACAAAACCTGATTTTGAATATCCTGGGCATATAAAGCAATATTCCACACAATATTTCGAGGAACCACCAGAGGAAATGAAAAGAAACTGGAAAGCAGATGGGACAATAAATACGGAAAATGAGAATGACCAGGTTATTGAGTTCTTAAGCGAAATATCAAGTGATGATCAATCACAAATTGTAATGGCACAAAGATCTGGAAACGAAGATTCAGAAGAGGAAAGTGAAACTGACACAAAGCAACATGAATGTAAGTTTTTAAATGAAATGTTTATTGTGCTTATTCTTAAAATGTGTAGCCTTTTGCATATACACACAGTAGCGGAAATAATTAGTTTGTTTTGTATTAAATTTTAAACAATTTTTTCATGAAGCTGATTTACCGATGCAGTGGGACGCCTGCAATGAGAAACCTTTAACGTCCCGAAATGAGCTTGACAATTTTCAAAGTAACCACAAATCTCATAAGTATTTTCCATCAACTTCTTATAAATGTAAATATTGTAGAAACATCTATTCATCTGATTTTGAATTGGAAAACCATGTGAAAAAGCACAGTAAAACACATACAAATCAGAAGTATAACTCTCTTATTGTCAAGCAATTGCCAGAAAAAGAAAGTGACAACAAACCGCCTACGGAATCTGCAGCTGGTTATGTACAAAAAAAGAGCGAAGAGTCTAAGCTACATAAAAGGAAAGACACGAAATGTGGACTATATCAAAAAGTAGCTACTGAGAATAATTTACATAAAAAACAATTTCCGGATGATAATCAAGACCAACAGAAATCATCTGCAATGTACGTAGATAAAAGGACAGATAGTTCCAAATTAAAAGAAGAGAAGAAGCACTTGTGTTCATTTTGCCGTAAGTGTAGAAATGATAATAATTTCAAATATATTTCATTGTATGCCTAAACCTGCACGTTCTCAATTATTTTTCAGCCCGAGTATTATCTACTAGGCTTGCTCTAAATGCACATGAAAAAAAACAACATTTAAATATACAAACAGACCTTAAGGAATGCCCAACTTGTCAGAAAAAATTTAGTTCGGATTATTTAAAGAAACATATCCAAGTTGTGCATATTGGAGAGCGTAAATTTACATGTGATATTTGCGGTGATTCATATAAAAGCCATCCACAACTTAGTCGACACAAGCTGTTGCACAAGAAGGAGCGTAATTTGGCATGCACTGTGTGTGATAAAAGGTTTACGGAAACGTCTCATTTCAAAGTACATATGCGAATTCATACAGGGGAATTGCCATTCGCCTGTCAATTTTGTGACCGTCGGTTTAGAATTAAAGTGCACCTCACCTACCATTTGCAACATCATGCTAACATCAAGCAAAAATGTAATGTGTGTGGTAAGGAGTTCAAAAACATTAAATCGTTACGAGACCACTCATACGTGCATACTGGCGTAATGCCATATACTTGTCTTATTTGCGGTTACGGCAGCCCGAAACGTGAATAGTAAGCTAATTCGAAACATTAACTTATTATGGTATTTAATTCTTAACTTAATCTTTCATACAGTTTTACGAAACATATGCTGCGTAAACACGATACAACTATGACTGCTGATGAGTTATTTGCGATGTTCAAAGCAAATACTGGCCGATCTCCTCACGTAAAACTAGCTGAGGAATTAGACATAATGTATAAGAACGTGCAACAGTCTACCTAATATGGATAAGTGTTAAGAGAAATCATTGTTGAATGTTGTATGGTTGTAATAGCTTTCCAACATTGTCTGGTAATGATTTGTAGTTAGAAGGCAGCAACAAATTGCATGATTTTTTTTTAATTGTGTTGGCTTTTAAGAAGCGTCTAATCGACAATGGAATATCCATTTGGTCGAATATCCTTTTAGACCTTGTGAAGAAACTACTGCAATTCTGCACTAGTCGAGTCAAAATAGTCTTGAGTTGTCTTGGCGGCCGCCGTAGCCGAATGGGGTGGTGCGTGACTACCATTCGGAATTCACAGAGGTTCGAATCTCGGTGAAACACCAAAATTAAAAAAAAAAACATTTTTCTAATAGCGGTCGCCCCTCGGCAGGCAATGGCAAACCTCCGAGTGTACTTCTGCCATGAAAAAGCTCCTCATAAAAAATATCTGCCGTTCAGATTCGGCTTGAAACTGTAGGTCCCTCCAATTGTGGAACAACATCAACACGCACACCACAAATAGGAGGAGAAACTCGGCCAAACACCTAATAAGGGTGTACGCGCCAATTATATAGATATATGTCCTATTTGGGTGCACGTTGTCGTTCACATGGGAACAGGGCAACCATTTTTTGACTTTGGGGACTTCTCCAGGGTACGCATAAAAACCGCCAGGAGATTATGATAACTACTATTAATGGTATATCGAATAAGGGAATATACTGCTAAATATGAAATTTCTTTTGCAAACAAATGCGACAGGCTTTCTCCGCTGCCAATTTTTACCCTGATAAAAGCAATGCTCCGAAAATTACATGAGTTTTATCTACAGTAAGCGTCAGCGGTTTATTTTTTTTTCAATTTTTTTTTATTTTATTTACAAATCTCTCTTTTTAAATAGTTTAATATTCCGCGAACTATTAAATAAAATCTATATTTAAAATAAATAAAGCCAGCAAGTTCTGACTTTTATTCAGCCATCCAGTGATCGAACTCAGAGGAATTATAGAGCGCCTTTTTATTTGGCAAAACGTAACAATTACATTACAAAAACAAGATGTATATATAAACGCACTGTTTGTTTATATATATTGTTACGAACTTCGTTACGTCAAAATCCAAATAAATCTCTTACAACAATTCCTCCGAGTTCGATCACTGGACAGTCAAATAAAAGTCGCAAATTAATAGCAACACATCTTGCTTTACTTTATTTCCAACACTTAACTGCTTTACTTTACATAATACTTTTTCATCTTACGACTGAATACTCTATGTACATGCACCTCTGCTTATGTACATGTGCTTAATAACAATCGTAATTTTTAGATCTGGCAACTCGTATCTTTTGGTAAGGTCTGTCCCGCCATCAAGGCGAAGTCATGTTTTTGTTTTGATATTGTATCTCATTCGCTCGCTATTTTTGCCAGTCTCTTCACAAAGTTTTCCGTTCGCAACAATATTATGTAATAGCGCATTTCGCACGCGTACTGCTGCCGTCATTTTTTGCAATCTCAGTACACAACACAGTACATCGTTTACAGATTTTCCCCTCATATCGTTAATAATAATTGAAGAGCCCCAAAACACTAAAATATTCCACCAAACTGATTTCTATGAAGAAAACTCCTTCAAAACAGTCTTGACAGCTGATAATTAGCAGCTAATCTCCCATATTGTGGACTTATATATGCATATGTGAACGTACTTTTAGGATTATACAAGGCAATGCTCTAAAGACAATTGAAAGTACGTATTAACTTTCAAAAAGGAGAAAATCGTTTGCGTAGCCAAGGCGTCCAACTCCATTTAACTTTCACTTTTCCAGCAATCGCCGTTAGTCTCGTATCGTACATATTACGTGCTCTGACATCGATTCTTTCGTGAATTGCAACGAAACGTAAATTTGCAAAATTTTCTGTCTTCGAAAAATCATAGACAGTAGTAAGTATTGGTAAAAAGTGTGAATGTGTTGCTATATAGTCTTTCCAAAACTCTCTCGTGTAAACGCCAAGCCAGTCTGAAACGATAACTTAGCAGATCTGACCATTTTATTTTTTTACTTCAAATCAGTACGATGGAAACGTAGAATAAAAGCTGTTATCGATAAATTGACGATAGAATAAAAGTCAAAGATATCACAGTGAATTACTTTTGGCGCTGAAATAAACAAAAAAGGAGTTAGCTTCTTGTTGTGCTTCAATTAAGTGGTGTTGAAAAACAATAAAAATGCAATGTCGGGTTTGCATGCAAACAAAATGCCATATCCTACTTGATATGAGCATTGCATGCACAGCAGATGGTAAATCCCTTTTCGACTACTACAATGAATGCACACAGCTACAGGCATCGGCCGGTGATAACTTTCCCAAAACACTTTGTAAAATTTGTGCTCAAAAACTCCAAATAGCTTATAACTTTAGAAAATGTGCTCGCAAGTCGAACGAAGAATTTGAAAAACTAATTGCGCAAAAAAGGGAAACAGAATCTATTCTTATGAAAACTCAGGAAATTTATGGTTTTAAGGTAACTTAACGATTTTACTTCAGTATTGACGGTGGCCCATTTTAATGTTTTATTTGAATAGGTTATAGAGGAGATTACAGACGATCCTTTAAAGATGGAGTTTAAACAAGATGTGCAAGCTTTAACGAACCCTGATCTAAAATATCCTATTAATAACATTTACTTAGAGGAATCGAGGCAAGTTTTCGAAGAAGCTGTGGGAAAAGAAATGCACCCGGGAGTGCTAAAAGTAGAAGATGAGAGCGAATACGTCATTGAGCTATTATGCGGGACATCAAATGATGATCAATCTCAAAGGGAAATGGTTGAAGAATTAAAAAAAGAAGATTCAGTTTGCGAGGATGACGTATATGAGAGTGAAAATGAGTCTACAGGGAGAGTGGGATATATGTGTGAGATTTGTTATTGTGCTTACGAAATTGAAGATGAATTAATAAATCATATATCCGAACAACATCAATGTAAGTTATTAAATAAAGTGTCGGTATTTTATGTATTTTTAACTTTTTTTCTGTATTTTTTTTTTTCTTAGCTGAGGTATTTTGCGTAGATTGCTCAACAAGCTTCGATACACCAAACGAATTGAGAATACACAAACAACTAGTTCATGAGACTGATTCACCAGTGCAGTGCGAATACTGCAATGAGGGGCTTTTAATACCTCGAAATGAGCTTCTTGACCATTTTCAATGTAAACACAAATCTGAATACCTTAAGTATTTTCCATCAACTTCTTATAAATGTAAATATTGTAGAAACATCTATTCAACCCCTTTTGAATTGGAAGGCCATGTGAAAGCACACGTAATATTTAAATGTACACTCTGTAACATAAGCTATGGGAATCTGAGCTCATACAATGTACATATTGAACAAAAGCACAGTTCTGTTATGGTCAAGCAATTGCCTGACAATATATCTCTAATGGAATTTTCATCCGATTATGTACAAAAAGAACTCGAAGAGTCTCAGGTACAAAAGCAGAATGATACGACAAGTGAACGAAATCGAATGGAAACTATTGAGAATATTTATCATAAAAACCAATACACGAAAAGCAATCAAGAGCAAGAGGAATCGTCTGAAATATATGCAGAAGAAAATTCAGATATTCCCAAGCTAAAATCAAAGAAGAGACACTTGTGTTCATTTTGCCGTAAGTGGAAATCAATAATATACTTTAATATAATGTCCTCTTTAAAACCTAAGAAAGGGTGTATATTTTCTTACTCTTCCAGCTCGAGTATTATCTAGCAGACTGTCTCTTGAATTACATGAAAAAAAACAACATTTGAAAATAAAAACGGGCGTTAAGGAATGCCCTATTTGTAAAAAAGAATTTAGTTCAGATTATGTTAAGAAACATATCCAAATTGTACATATTGGAGAACGTAAATTTACTTGTGATATTTGTGGTGACTCATATAAAACCCATGATACTGTTAAACGACACAGACTGTTGCATATGAAGGACCGCAACTTTCCATGCACCGTGTGTGATAGAAGCTTTGCTGAGAAATCCGAATTCAAAGTTCATATGCGAATTCACACGGGGGAATTGCCATTCGACTGCCATTTGTGCGATCGTCGATTTAGAATAAAAGCCCACCTCACCTATCATTTGCAACAGCATGCCAATATCAAGAAAAAATGTAACGAATGTGGTAAAGAGTTCAAAAACAGCAAATCATTACGAGACCATTCATTCTTGCATACTGGCATAATGCCATATACATGCCCTATTTGCGAGTATGGCAGTGCCAAACGTGAAGTGTAAGTTAATTTGAAATTTCGTTTATGAAGTTATTTAAATCTACCTTTTTTTAAATATCCAGTCTTGCAAAACATATGCTGCGCAAACACGATATAACTATGACTGCTGATGAGTTATTTGCAATGTTCAAAGCGAATACTGGGCGATCTCCCCGCGTTAAACTAGCAGAAGAGTTGGAAATGATGAATAAGAATATGTAACGGGTAAACTGTTTGACCAAATGTGGATACATGTTTATGAGAATTCATATCTGAATTTTTCACTGTTCTAATAAATTTAAAATGAACAAAACTTGAGAAGTTTTTGTGGATAAGGACATGAATATACCGATCCCAGTTCCCAGGTCATTTTTAACAAGATTAAGTGTAAAGCACAGTCGAACAATATTGTTTTGATGATATTGGTTTTTATATTATTGATTTTTATATTATTATATACAATATTAACACTAGATTTGAAAGGCCAGCAACATTTTCTTTCCATAATGATATCATGACTTTTGTAGCTATAACTAAAGAATCAGTTTTATGAACTTAATATTATTTCATATATTCGTAGCAAATACATTTTTTGTTATTGACACTCATACCTGTCCAGCCGTCTAAATGACTGGTGCAAGTCTCTATGTGATGAAAATGCATTGGCGTAGCTCAACAATTTATATTTAGTATTGCTACATTATTTCGGGACAAAATATATGAATGCGGGAAAACCATGATTATGATGGTTTGCTTCAATTTATTTTTTATAATTATCACCAAGCTCTGAAAATGGCAAAATGAATGAAACCTCCTGCGTACTCGGTAAATCGAATTTGCATACCTACGGAATGTATTGTTGTTATTGTTGTAGTTGCATAAACATTCCCCATGGACGGGGAATGCTGCTGCAATGCCAGTCCTTGGCCGGATATAAATCCGGGTCGTTCCGGTAACCGACTGTCATGGGAACAATGTATTATTATTATTAATTGATATTTATCTATTACAATGAATATTATTCAACTTAGCTGGAAAACTCGCTAAGCACTTCTTTTAAAGACCAGTCGTTTTAACTAGTTTTAGTAGAAATAAGAGATCTGTTCATGAAGCAAATAGTTTGTAACAATTGTTACAAATAATCACGTTTCGTTGTTCATGTACCCATAAAACTTGCAAAGTAGGGTAAGTGAGAGAGCAAAATGACATTTCATTTTGAGGGAAGTTGCAAGTTTTTACTGGATTAATAACTATAGATAAAATAAATTACTTGTAAGAATTCGCAGCTAAAGTAAAAAATAAACACGAATTAAAATTTGCGAATTGCAATTGCTAATGGAATGTTCTTCACCTGACCGCAATAATGAAATGGCACAAATTATTGTGGACAAAATAAAATCATGTGATCCCGAAGCTCGTTATTTTGCATTTTATCCGCTTTTTTATTTTATTTAATGCGAAGTAGTTGAAGTGAAAACAATTTTAATTTTTGTGATTTTTTCTGCCAACAATTTAATCAGGTTGTTCATAAGACTTGCAAATTGTTACTGGTTTTGTGTTCATGTATTTTTTTTATATTACTCTCTTTGAGAGAGAATTCTCTGAAATTAAGTTACTGGATAATTTTTACATGAACAGACATATAGTTATATTCAAATAGCTGGTAAGTCTAGTGTTAAACTCACAATCACAGTCCGCCGTCCTATGTCGCTACAGTATTTTGTTCATTAAGTGTTTAATTTATTCTGCAACCCACTATACTTTTTGTTTTACTTATTTTGTAAATATAAATAAATTGGTTAGGCACTTCATCTCGTAAACAAGGCTTCAAAAAATCCGGTCGGATTTAACCCACAGGCTTTATTGATTTATTTTCACGTAACTCATATCTAAGCATATTTTTCACATATTTTAACCCCTTGTTCTGTGGGTTTCATATGATTATCTGATTAATTAACCTCAAATTTCTAAAATGTTTAGCTTTCCAGACTCCTATTAAAAAAAAAATAATAATTTTTTAACTTCGACGGCAGCGAAAGGGTAATGAGCGAAGGGACGGAATGGAGTTACTAATTTTTGAAGTGAAACTTCTTAGGCGTCGATGGACGAGCGAGAATGGAGAGTAAAATTTCAAGGCCACGCAACGTTTTGGACATTTTCGTTCCGCGAAAGAGAAAAAAGATATAACGTAGAGGAAAAGGAGAGAGAGAGCTATACCTTATATATATCTTAGATACACTTTAGACTATTTTTCCTGAGTTTTCCTTGTGGTTGCTAATTTCTAGTGAGAAATAACACTGCCTACTTTTTGGCGCTTGTTTGTTGGTGCAAACTTGTAGGAAATATATTCCTGGCTAGTGCTTGTGCGTACTATAAAGTGCTATCCATTCCGGCGTCGGATTTATTGGTATTGCCTTGCGGTTGTTGTTGTTGTAGCAGCATAAACATTCCCCCTACCTACATACGGGGAATGCTGCTGGAGTGACCGTCCTTGGCCGGATATAAATCCGGGTCGTTTCGGTAACTTAGAACCGACTGTCGTAAAAACGTTGCCTTGCGGTAATTTGTACCGTTGCTGCGGTTCTGGAATCGCTGCGTTTGTGCGGGTGATGAACGCTCGGAGTAGAGCGCGTTATTGCCACGGTTTGTGTCCGGCGTTTACCTACACCGGTGAACCCTTCTCCGTTTTGACGTGATAACGTCTTATAATTCGATTTAACAGGCTGCACGCACGAAAAAATGTGTCGTTCGACATCTTGCTCTCTCCTACTTAAGTGAGCGTATATGTGTATGTATATGCGCATATGTACATATATAATATAAATTCACGTATTTGTATTTGCATATGCCTTCTTATTGATTATTATTAATTTGATTTACTTGAAGAATTTAAAATAACACCAAGTTTGTTAATAATACCTGTTGTTTTAATGTTATTATTATTTTTTTGACGTGATAACGTCTTATAATTCTATGTAGCCGGCTGCACGCACCAAAAAATGCGTCGTTATCTTGCTCATGCGTCGTTACCTTGCTTGAACAGCATGTTATGTTATGTTATGTTATGTTATGTTATGTTATGATATGCTATGTTATGTTATGTTATGTTAAAGTATATTATGTTATGTTAATGTTAACTCATTCTCTATATCCATACAAAATATCTATCAAACAAATAAAATTAAAATTTTCTTTTGAAAAATGCAAACATTCAATCAGTATTTTCTTATGACGTTATCACGTTAAACTATCGTCAGTAAACCGACTTTACAGACAACCTCTTTTTTTGTAAATTTTGCCTATTTGTATTTTTTGCAAATGTTGCGAATTTATTTAGATATATATTCTTTCTCTCTCGGGTCTCTCTCTCTCTCTCTCATTCCCTCTCTTGGGTCTCTCTCTCGGGTCTCTCTCTCTCTCTCTCTCATTCCCTCTCTTGGGTCTCTCCCTCTTTTTACTTCTATTATGTGTCCTACGCTACACGATTTTTTTCTTTTTTAATTAGCTATTGTTAGAAATAGAGTTTGGTATTTATTTTTTGTAGCAAGCTCTACAAAATTTAAGTAATTTGAAAACGATTGCGAGATAAGATGAACTAAAAGACAAAATTACTGTTCAGCTACACAGATTTCTAGTGCCTACAATTCTGTGTAGCCTGAACATTTTTTTAAAAACAAGCTCATCATAAACATGGCTATACTAAATCCGCTAACGTCAAATTTGTCAGCTAATTTCTATTTGCTTTCCATTTCTAAATTTTTAGTTATTTCGCTCTTTCACAGTTAATTACTCTCATGTACATATATATTATAGGTTTTTTTTGACGATAATTTCTGTTGCAAAAGTAAAGAAGCAAACCAAAACAATGTTTTGTTATCGATAGATTTATCATTGCGATTGTACTTTTCATTACTAGTGCACTAAGTAATGTAAATAAAAGGAATAGTACTGTAAAAAAGGAATAATAATAAATAATATTTAGTTTAAAATTTAATATTTGACATTACAAAATATTTTTTGCAAAATATAGCGTGTTATAGTTGCTTTGTTTAAAAGAGAATACCAATAAAAATGCAATGTCGTGTTTGCATGCAAACTAAATGCCATATCCTGCTTGACATGGGCATTGTTGGCACAGAGGATAGCAAAACTCTTTATGATTACTTCAATGAATGCACCCAGCTAGAGGCGTCGGCTAATGATAATTTTCCAAACACACTTTGTAAAATTTGTGCCCAAAAACTCCAAATAGCCTATAACTTTAGAAAATGTGCCCGCCAGTCGCATGCAGATTTCAAGAAACTTCTAACAACGCAAAAAATGGAGGCAGAATCGGTTCATAGTTCGACTGAGGAATTGTACGCTTTTAATGTAAATAAAATTATTCTTGTTTCTACGTAAGTATTGTACCTAATATAAAAAATGTGCAAATATATCTTTTTGTATAGGATATGGAGGAAAGTACTGACGACCCTTTGGATATGGAGTTTAATGAAGCCGTCAAGGCCTTAAGGGAACCTGAATTAGAATTTCCTCTTGAAGACGATTGTATAGATGAGTCTTCCCCCCAATTTTTTGAGGACACACAAGAAGAGGTGGAACGTGACAGGAATCCTGAACTGATAAACGATAATGAGCACGCCACTGACCTACTATGTGAGATTTCAAATGATAATCTGTCATTAACAGCAACGGCAAAAGAATCAGAAAAAGAGGACTCTGGGGAAGAGAGTGAAACTGAGCCCATTGAAAGAGTGGGGTACACCTGCGAGATATGTAATTGTGTTTATACAATCAAAAACGAGCTAAAAAAGCATATTTCAAAGCAGCATAGAAGTAGGTTCTTAAATTTTTCGTTTGTAATTTATTAATTTTGTGTATTATTCCACTACGTATAGGTGAAATAATTTGCGTAAATTGTTCGAAGATTTTCGATATGCCTCATGAGTTAAGGGTACACAAAAAACTTGTTCATGAGACCAATTCACCCGTGCAGTGCGATTTTTGCCAGGAAAAGCCTTTAATGCCACGCAGTGAGCTTCTTAAACATTTTCAAAGTAACCACAGCTCTCGCTATTTTAAATATTTCCCACGTTTACGAAAGGGGCGTGTTAATAGCTTGGGGACACCTACTTTTAAATGTAAATATTGTAGAAGCATCTTTTCATCCGCCTTCGAATTGGAGGATCATGTTAAAACGCATGTATTCAAATGTCCATTCTGCTCGAAAAATTTTAGTAGAGTACGTACGTATTATACTCATGCTAAACGTCTACATAACTGCTCTGCGAGTAGTTTTCCGCCTACGCCGTTCA
This sequence comes from Anastrepha fraterculus, assembly GCA_037575425.1. NCBI lineage: Eukaryota > Metazoa > Arthropoda > Insecta > Diptera > Tephritidae > Anastrepha > Anastrepha fraterculus. The sequence continues at coordinate 131,660 of JAYXIM010034449.1, read as the reverse complement.
TCGTCGAAGGTGTTGAAATTGAAAAAGACAAGCCAATTGAATGCAAAGCATGCAACAAAAGCTATAGAAATCTGGGCTCATATAATACACATATTAAACAAAAACATAAAAAGCGAGTGGGTTCAAATGCTATGAAAACAACTATTGTCCAAACAATAAAATCTTCAGTTGATCCTGTACAAGGAAAAACCAATGAATTCAACCAAATTGTCACGAAGGATGAGTCTCATCAAAATAAACAGATTTATGGTAGCCTAAATAATAAACAATTAGAAGAAGATAATCAAGAGCCACAAGAATCAACTAAAGCCAATATGCACGAAGATGGTAGCAAGTTCAAAGAAAAGAAGAGATACCTTTGTTCATTTTGCCGTAAGTTTTAAACATGAAAACATGTATACCACATATATACTCTTAAATGAAATTTCGTATTTTATAACATATATTATTCATTTTCAGCTCGTGTATTATCTACTAGTCTTGCTTTGGAATCACACGAAAGAAAACAACATTTAAATATAAAAACTGAACTTAAGGAATGTCCAATATGTCAGAAAAAATTGAATCCGGATTACATAAGAAGACATGTCGAAATGGTGCATATCGGAGACCGTAAATTTACTTGTGATATTTGTAACGATTCATATAAAAGTCATACCCAACTTAGTCGACATAAGCTGTTGCACAAGAAGGTACGCAATTTTCCATGCACTGCATGTGATAAGAGATTTACTGAAAAATCGGAACTCAAAGTTCATATGAGAGTTCACACAGGTGAACTGCCATTCGCGTGCCATTTGTGTGATCGTCGGTTCAGAATTAAAGTTCGTCTCACTTATCATTTGCAACATCATGCTAATGTAAAGCGAAAATGTAAAGTGTGCGACAAAGAGTTCAAAAATGGCACATCACTACGAATTCATTCATGGGGACATACAGGCGTAATGCCATATAGATGTCTTGTTTGCGATTATGGTTGTGTGAAGCGTGAATAGTAAGTTGGTTCGAACATTAATTATTAAATTATTTGCAAAAAATGTGTCTTCTATATAGTTTTACGAGACATATGCAGCGAAAACACGACACAACTATGACGGCTGATGAGTTGTTTGCTATGTTCAAAGCGAATACTGGGCGTTCTCCCTACGTGAAACCGGTTGAGGAAACAGACATCATGGACACAAGTTCAGATCATGGAGAGAACCCAGACTAATTTGGTTAAATACATGCAATAATTTTTAAAATAGGCCTTTCCATTTATAATGATAACGATTCGAAATCGCTTGGAATTCTATAATTTTGAAATTATAAAATTATAGTTGAATAGAATAACATGTTACTACTAATTATACATATACATACGTATAGTTTAGTAAAATTTAATTTGGACTGGCTGCTAATTTTGGAATCAAAGAAACTCATAAACAATGAAAGCATACAAAGTAAGCATGGTTTTATCCAATCTTAATAATATTTAAGTCGGATATAACCTTTGCCCGGAACGAGGAAATGGCAACAAAATGGTGCGGAAGCGCTAGTTGGATTCTGGAAGAATTACCACTTAAACCAATCAACCGTTGTCCAGATCCATTTTTTGTGTAATTTTGTACAATGGATATAACTGACGTAGAGAACAATACGCATAAAAAGTATTGGCGAATTTTTTTAAGTTCACGACACAGAGACTTCCCTAGAAATTGCATCGCGGATCTGCTGGCTAGGAGGGGAACTGATCTTAAACAAATCTGTTTTGTCCAATATATGGACATCCCTTTATCCTCAAGCAAGCTACGGATCAGCTAAGTCAACATCACGCAAGCCAACAGTAGATAGACCACGGAGCCTGCTCATGAGTTAACTATACAGCTTTGGCCAATCTAGACCGACCTTCCATTAGTGCGATGGTTGGTATCGTTGCCTAATGGGAACACATGAGAAACGTTCGGGATTTCCCTCAAATGACTTCTGCCCAGATGCAGGAACGAGGAGAAGATTGAGGTGTTGAACACTTCCTCTGGTACTGCCCTACTATTGCCAGAACGCGATATATGGGAGGTGGGCGAAGTGTATATATGTATATCTATATTTTTCTCAATGTGATTGTTGTACCAGCAATACTACGCCCTGTCAGTGTAGTGTATATCACCGGTCGTCTTCGTCTAACTCATCTAAAGGTAGGCCCAGGGAACTTGCTGTTTCGACAGGTTGAGTCCAGAGGGAGAGGGGTGTTAGATGAGTGGGTTTAGTGCGGCATGTGAAAAGGTGGTTAGTGTCGTGCGGGGTGCCTTCACATGCAGGACATACGTTTAGTATGTCGGGGTCAATTAGACATACGTTTAGTATGTCGGGGTCAATTATTGATAAGTAGGAGCTTAACCTGGTACAATATCCAGAACATGCATTCCCATGGCAGCCGATTCCATGTTACCGGAATGGCTCGGGGGTTTTCCAGACGAGTAAACTAGCCCTGTCTAATGAACCTTTATCATAATTTTTCTCGATCATTTGATGCTGTTATACAACCGTTATGTGAACAAGATTATGATACCCTTGTGCACATGTACGCGCGAGTATAAAAATAGTAATAATGTTGAACATTAAAAATCTAAATGTATAGCCTACTAAAATGATAAAGATCATAAATTATATTTTCCAAGGCTAAAATGTCAGATTCGAATATCATACATTTATACAACAACAAAGAATTATTGGTGTTTAGCAGTTTGTATGAATACCAGTAATATTAAAAATATCGATAACGACACCAGAAAATCGATCTCCGTGGTACTTATAGTTTTGTTGTAGCACGTATTTATTGTTATTTAGATGCTGCTTAAAATACGTTCACACATGCAGTAATTAGCAATAAATCCACAAGATTAATCTACCCGGCCACATATGGCAGATTACCCGCAAAGTTGACAATCAGCTGTCAATATTGTTTTGAAAGGACTTTCTACATAGAAATTGCTTTGGTGGAATATTTTTGAGTTTTTCGTTTGTTGAATTATTATTAACGATATAAAGAATATACGAGGAGAAGGAATAGCTAATTTAATTGCGCAATTGGCTTCTAGTAATAAACAGTTGCAGAAAACATGTAAAAACCCGTTATTTCCCTCGTCTACAAACGTGTTTTTTTGCCGGCTTTATTTTGACGTTTCTCATTACATTCTTAATAAAAATTATCAATAACACAGGTTGTATGTAAAGAAGTATGGTTATTATCTAGGATTATTTTATAATCTCAGATATAATCCAATACGATTCGTTGCTTTTGACAGTATCAAGAATGATAAAATGTTCGGGCGACATCATTGCAGCCAAGGCGAATCTATTCAAGGTGATAGCAGTTGTACAAAAACAAAAAGGTACATGTATTTTGTTTTTGCTTTCGCAAAAAAATTTTTTAAGCTAAAACTTCCAACTATAAAATGCATAATTGGAATAATATTCCATAAATGCCCAATGAATATTGATTCTATTTATTACAATCACCATAAATCACTAAATATTGGTATCAAATAATATACAATATAGATTATTTAATAGATTACAAGTGAAAGCATTGATTATTTTTTTTGTAATTTATTATTAGTTTTTGCAATGTTTACAATTTCTTTACAAAATGTTTGACATCTTGATATTTTCGCTTCGTTTTCTTGCTGCAGTGACGTATATGCGCAGAACGTATATTTTTTCTTGTTTTCAATCATTTTTGTGTTCGCATGTCGATACAAGGGGTATAGTCGAATAAAATTCAAAACGCTAACTGGACCACCCTGTAAATATGTATCGGTTCGATAGGAAGCGTCGAGTATTTTGGTACCCATATGGTCCATCCATAATTACTACTCTTCTTTGGAATAAAGAATATTAAAATATTACAAATTTTAGACTAGTAAAATAAAACACAGTAAACATAAGCGTAAGTCTTCTGTTAAGAAAACTTGTGAGTTTTTTAGAGGACAATAATGACATCTAAATGAAATAAAAATATACATGAATTGGTATTTCAGTTAAAAGTGAGCTTACAAAAATGCAATGCCGCGCCTGTATGCAAATTAAATGTGAAGGAGTTGTGGACATGAGCTGCGCTGTATCAATGGATGGGAAAACTGTGTATGATTACTTCAATGACTGCACACAACTCGATGCTAATTCCACCGATAAACTTCCGAATATGTTGTGCACAAATTGCGCAAGAAATCTTCGAATGGCTTATAATTTTAGACAAACAGCTCGCCGTTCAAACGAAGAATTTAAGAAAGTTCTATCTACACAAAGAGAAGAACCAGAATTGATTCTTTCAACCGATGAGCAAACGCATGTATTAGATGTAGGTATAGAAAGCTAGTTAAAATTTGTAAATATGAAATTTAACCCTTATTATTATCAGGATGTTGCGGAAAACACAAGCGATCCGTTAGCTGTACCAGAACCAAAGGCTTCCGTTATTGACACGTCCATGTCCATAGATATACCTGAGCTAGATATAACCGTAGTAGATATAAAAACAGAGATTTGCGAGCAATTATGTGAAGAATCAAATGAAGACCGAAAAGAAGAAGTTTTGAAAAGTGATTGTGAAGAATCCTCGCAAGATGAATGCGAAAGTGACAACAACGTTTTAAGAAGCAAAGCCGCTCACATTTGTGAATTATGTGATTTTACATATGCAACACAAAAGCAACTGAAAAATCATATTTTTGAGATGCATAAATGTAAGTTCTACAAGAATTTTACATTTAAATGACCAGCCTAGCCGCATGTTATGATCTGGGTACTTGGACAGCGCTTGTATATTATATTTTTAATCTATCTTCCTATAGCTGAAATCATCTGTATGAAATGTCCCAAGGTTTACGAGTTTCCGAGTGAACTAGAGCTACATGAGTCTCTTGTGCATGGAACAGAATCGCCGATGCAGTGCCCATGGTGCAATGAATCTCGAGCCAGAGAAGAATTGGCAAAACATTTGCAAAAGAAGCACAGTAATTCTTACTTAAAATATTTCCCGAGGATGCGAATACGCGGTCGCGGTGTGGATGATATTGCCTCTTTCCGTTGTGAAGATTGTGAACAATACTTCTCGTCTGTTCTCGAGTTAGCCGATCACATAAAAGAGCACAAATTTGATTGTCCAATATGTGCTATGAGTTTTAAAAAACATGGTACTTATAGGGCACACGTAAGACGTATACATAATCACTCTATAACAAGTTTGAAAGCTATGATTGGGTGTAATGAAGACTTAAGTAAACCATTTAAATGCTCTATATGTTCAAGACAGTTCAAGTTAAAGAGTTCACATCAAGAGCATATGAAACGTAAACATAATCAAAGTATAGCTCAATATACGAAAAATGATGATTATAAATTATATGAATGTTCCCTCTGTAATATGAGCTTTGGAAGCCCAAATTCTGTATATTACCACAAACGGCGAAAACACGGAAACATATCAACAAGTGCTGTAGATGATGGAAATGATACCAGTTTAGAGAAAGAAAGTAAAGAAGAAACGGAAAACAGCGAATTAGTTAAATGCAAAGTCTGTCATAAGGAAATATCGGCAAATCAAATAAAATATCATGAAAAACGACATGCTTATGCTCTGAATAAGAAAAGAAAATTTCTTTGTGCGTTCTGCCGTAAGTAAAAAATGATTTTAATCACCATGTAGTAATTTAATTACACTTTATTTATAATATGTGTGTACTAGTTATAAAGGGTTTTTCAAGGTTTTTTTAGGTTTCACTATTTCATTCAAAATACGGCTCTTATATATGAAAAATTACATCATTTAAATGTTCACCATGAGCACGCCTACATGTAAAATGCGCCAAACGGACGATTTGCCTAATTGTTGAGAACATCGAGATATGTTGTTGTTGTTGTTGTAGCAGCATAAACATTCCGCATACTTACATACGGGAAATGTTGCTGGAGTGACAGTCTTTGGTGGGATGTAAATCCGAGTCCTTTCGGAAACGTAAAACCGACTGTCGTGGATACGAGAACATCGAGATATCGATGTTGCCGGTTGTTCAGAAACTCTTTCTACTACAGCAGTAATATTCTCAACAGAACATCCAGTTTTTGGTTGTTGTTGTTGTAGCAGCATAAACATTCCGCATGTATTAACGAGGAATGCTGCTGAAGTGACAGTCCTTGGCCGGATATAAATCCGGGTCGTTGTTGTTGTTTTAACAGCATAGGTAGCCCTGTCTGTGTAAGCATATCATCGGTCGTCTTCGTCTAGCTCATCTAGGGGTAGGCCCAGGAAACATGGTGTTTCGACAGGTTGGGTCAAGAGGGAGAGGGGGGTTAGATGAGTCGGTTTGAGGGGGCATGTGAAGAGGTGGTTAGTGTCGTGCGGGGTACCTTCACATGCCGGACATGTGTTTGGTATGTCGGGGTCGATTCTGGATATGTAGGAGTTTAACCTGCTATAGTATCCAGAACGTAATTGTGCCAGTGTTACACGAGTCTCACGGGGAAGCTGGAGCTCTTCATCTGCGATAGGTGGTGGTTGGGTCCGGGTCGTTCCGGTTACGTTGAACCGAATGTCGTGGGAACGTCTGCCAGTCTCTTTTTTCTATCCTCGACAGCATCAGTTTATTAAAATTTGTTCACCAATCTTTGAATTGTCATCTTATTCGTACGATTATTTTTTCGGCGATATGTTGCTCTTAACCCTTTGGGGACAAGTGTCGGCATATAGCCGTACAAGCCGTTTTACCGTTCCGAACGCGTGTCCGCATATATCCGGCCAAATTAGTTCGTATCTGCAAGGCTCGCGACGTCTGTCGTCCTGAGCTATAAGATACGCATAGGTATAGTAAAAGAGTCACGTTTTCATTCAAAGACATTAGGGGCCATTAGCGATGAAGTCATATCTTCCTTATAATAAAAACTTACTATATGAGACGACGGTAGAGTCAGAACGAATATCAATTCTTCGATTCAGTCTCTCAGTGGCACTGCCAGAGGAATTAACATTAATTATATCATTTTTTTATCCTACGCATGATGGCTAAGCGATCTAGAGATGATACGTTAGATAGTGACAATTCTGACGAATATTACTTTAAATCTGATAAGACGAAAGATGATGGCATTACTTCGTCAAGTGAAAGTAAAATCCGTGCAATAAGGAATCCACTTAGGCATTTCAACATTAGCAGTGATATAAGGCCTTAGTTTTTATAACGTCAACGTATTTATTTTCTTTACTGCGCATTCCATTACCTCTCGTTCGCAGCGCCGCTCGCCCGTCGAGTGGCCTCGTCCCCAAAGGGTTAAACTTCGACCATTTTCATAAAAGTGTTCAATAATTTAAGGCGTTGTTATATTGTCTAAAGTTGTAGATGTGTTTATTTGACAAAATGTAAAATTAAAAAAGGTTTCGTCTTGCAATTATTCACTACTGCCATCTAGGCGTCACTTTTGAAACATCCTTTATGTGTCCATATGGATTAATAGGAGCAGAAATTTGGCAAACTAAAAATAAATTGTCTTAGGGTATATAGCAGTGGGACATAAGCGTAGGAACTATCAACTGGTTCAAAAAATATGGCGAATATACCTGCTGTCCTTACTCAACATACCGATCTTGGTTTTATATAGAATTATGACACTATTCAGACTTATCAGGTTATTTACTTTCATCACAAGTAGTTCTCACACTTGTTTCTGCTGCCGTCAATATATTTTCCCACATGCAATTTGACAAACTAAAAATATACATTTTTACGAAATATCTACAATACATATTTACTAAATATTTATGTAGGTATATACTTGTGTAAGTTTATGAGTATGTACAGTACATATGTAAGCATAAACGTAAGCTATAGTATTCTTTTGGTAAACTATCTAATTCGTGATTTGCTGGTTTTTACAGCTCGCGAATATAATTCTGAAACTACTGTGAAATTACATGAAAAAAAGGTTCATTTATGCGAAAAACCCGAACCGAAAGCGTGCCCTATATGTCAGAAAAAAGTTGATCCGAAATATTTAAAGCACCATATTGAAAACGTTCATACTGCGGAGCGTAAGTTTATCTGTGATGTGTGCGGCGATTCGTTCAAAAGTTACGTACTTCTTCACAGCCATAAACGTTTGCATTTGGAAAGGAATTTCCCATGCACCGTGTGTGAGAAAAAGTTCATTCGCTCGTTTGACCTTAAAGTGCACATGCGTATTCACACTGGAGAGGAACCATATGCTTGCCATTTATGTGATCGGCGTTTTAAAATCAAAGTTCGGCTCAATTACCACCTACAACGCCATGCTGGTATCAAGCGTAAATGCAATGTGTGTGGCAAAGAGTTCAATCATGTTAAACAGCTGAAAATCCATTCATACAAACACACCGGTATGCCCTACAAATGTTCAGTATGTGATTATGGTTGCGCGCAACGCGATGTGTAAGATGGCGTATATTTTAATTTTTGGTATATATTTTAATGGATTCTAATTTAATTATGCTAGATTTAGGAAACATTTATTGCGAATGCATGACATGACCATGACGGCTGATGAATATTGCGCGATGTTCAAGGCGAATACTGGGCGAAATCCGCATGTGAAAACTTTAGAAGAGTTACAACTGGAGGCCCAAAATATGGAGCAAGAGGAATATTCAAATTAGTGATTTAAGAAAAGTTAAAATTTTGTAATTTATTTTGTAAATTATAGTGGCTGTGTTCAATGATTGCATGCCAGGCTCAAATACGCTAGGCTCGGATTGCAGCCGTAATTACAAATAAAATAAAATTATAATTGAAAAAAAAAAAAATCATATTCCACTTTTTCGTTGTTACAAATGTTACAAAACTTGACTACATACATTAATAATATAAATTAGTTTTTCGTAAAACATAAATAAAAATAGTTAAAAAAACCAAACTTCCTCATAGTATTTATAATTATGCTTCGGATTTATCTATTTTCCGAAAACCTTTCACGTCAGTAGAATAATTACATACACACATTATTTTACAACAGCATCAATAGCGGAAAAATTAGTAAAAAAAAAACATATTGAATGATACGTAGTCATAATTCATCATAATATACTTAGTCCGGCCATAAGTTCTGTTACAAGGTAAGTCCGTTGTAGATATTAAATTATAATAATGGGTTTTCCAGTAAGAGGTGTTATTTTGATATTCAAAGAAAAATGCTATTTTTTAATATCCGAATGATCGGATGTTTATTTCATTATAAAGAGAAATTAATACCGCTAGTAGTGGAAAATAACATCAGGCAAATGACCACCACGACCACGCTTACAGGACAATATCGATTTTTTTTTCATTTTCTTAAAGTATAATATCTTAAAAATATTGTGTGAAAATTTGAAGTGAATCCGAAAATAATTTTCAAGTTATTCAACAATTAAGGGGGTCTTCTGGTCTCCAGCGAAAAAAAAATCGATTTTTTTTTTTTGCATAATTTTGTTGTATCTGTATGCGAGAATACGCCACAGAAAGCATTTTTTGAAAATCGCATTTTTTCACATTTTTCTGGGCACCGAAGTGTACCCTCCTCCGGCCGTTTTATCATAAACTTTATCTTTAAACGCGTTTCCCCGAAAATCGTGTTTTTTAAGCATTTTGGTCACACTTTTCATAGTAGTTATACTCCGATTTCAATGGTTTTGGTCTTAAAAGGTTCGGAAAACTTACCGCTAAGTTTCCCCGTGTACGATTTTTGAAATTTTTTTTCATTCCATTTTTATAACCTTTTAAAGTTCAAAAAATGAGCAAAAAAAAATTTTTTTTGCAAATTGTTGCATAACTTTTGAAAAAAATTAAAAAAAAAAATCTGTCACGGGAAAACTTAACCAGGGCAACTCTGAAGACAACGCATATCTAATTTTTGCTTTCTGATTACCAAGGTGGAAAAACCGTGACCAAAATGGAGACCTGTTTCGTTTGGAGGTGGACGTCTTCCGCGCCATTTCAAGGTCGCGGGTGTTAATTTTTTTCAAAGTCAAAACCATTTTTTAAAAGCCAAGACACATATTTTTTAAATATTCACAGGATTTGTCACAATCCCCAAAAAAACCCTTCATTTCAGGGCCCCGAGACCAGAAGACCCCCTTAACAAAGGGCGCTACGGAGCCGATAGCAAAACTTTAAATGCGTTTTTTTTTCAAAACTATGTTATTTGAATGGCGGCCGCCGTAGCCGAATGGGTTGGTGCGTGACTACCATTCGGAATTCACAGAGAGGTCGTTGGTTTGAATCTCGGTGAAAGCAAAATTAATAAAAACATTTTTCTAATAACGGTCGCTCCTCGGCAGGCAATGGCAAACCTCCGAGTGTATTTCTGCCATGAAAAAGCTCCTCGTAAAAATATCTGACGTTCGGAGTCGGCTTGAAACTGTAGGTCCCTCCATTTGTGGAACAATATCAAGACGCACACCACAAATAGGAGGAGGAGCTCGGCCAAACACCTAACAGAAGTGTACGCGCCAATTATTATTATTTTTTTTTATTTATTTTATGTTATTTGAATAATTTATACTGCATTTGAAAAATATAAAAAACTCTTGCCTGATCGAAGGATTTTTTTTTTATTTCGTTTTTTCTTTAACAATTGTCGGTTTTTTTCTCGAAAATCTGAAAAATATTTCCTGAGGCCGCCATATTGTTAATTTTGAAAAAAAAGCCTCGATCAGATACAAGATTATCTATTAATAAAACTCTTGTCCGATTGATTTTATTTGAATCTCCAAGGACTTGTGATGATCACCGCATGGGACTTCTGGAGAAACGGGTTCCACACAAACAGCGATAACTTAAAAAAAATTTTTTTTTAAATTTTGCTAAAGTGAAGTCGTAAAACAAAGCCATTGACTAGCAAAAAAAAAAAATATTGAAAAGCATCATTTTTTCGGGCCTCTGACTACCCCTTAAACAGTTAGGCCATTCAGCTAAAAAAGATGACCAGTTGAGCGACGGAAGGCTTTCATGTGTTGATTATCTCTAACTAGTCTTGGCATGGATCTGGTCGATACATTCATTTCCCTGGTAATGTTTTTGCTTTCTAAGGGGATTTCTGCGAATTCCTTCTCGAACGGGTTTTGTGGCTGCACTGGTGCGAACCACGCGAGGACGACCACTTCTTTTTCTGTCTGTCACTTCAGACGTTTGGGAAAAACGATTGATCGTGCGTTAAACAAACATTTTCGAAATATTAAGTTTTTTCAGCAATTCGTAAATCTCACTTTCACTTTTACCACACTTTTGTAATGCAATCTCTCCGATGCGATTTTCCTTAGCTCCCCACTCCATTGTTAACAAGCGAAATTTGCTACGAAACTGAGAATAATTTATGAAGGAGGAGGAGGAGCTCGGCAATTAAACCCAATAAAAGATGTAAGCGCCTATTATATAATATATCCCCTATAGAATCAATATTTAATGGTATATTCTTTGGCATAAATTCAATTTACCATTCAAATATCTAATTGCAATTCACTTGGGAGCGGCCGGAACGATTCTTCTGCTTACGGTCCAAGCAGCTCACAACTTTCGGGCCACGATATTGACATCATCGGCCTTAACAACCGCGCTGTTAGTTCTGCCTATTCACATTGGATAAAGAAGCAAAGCGTATGGGTCTGGTGGTGAACGAGGACAAAACGAAGTACCTCCTGTCATCAGATAAACAGTCGGTACACAATTATGATTTCGAGCAATGTCAGCTTTTAAATCCAACGGAGAATCTCTCTTGCCAACAAGTGCTACTTTGTACTAAGTAGGCAATTGAGTAGTAAAGTCCTCTCCCGGTGCTCAGTTTGGACAATGACAACATCCGATGTAGCGGCGCTTGAAGTGTTTGAGAGAAAAATTCTGTGGAAGATTTTTGGAACTTTACACGTTGGTGAAGGCGAGTATCGCAGGCGATGGAACAATGAGCTACATGAGTTCATTGACTGGGTCATGTCGTTGACATGGAAACAAACGCTCTGCCTCTGAAAGTATTCGATGCGGTACCAGCTGGTGGTAGTAGGGGAAGAGGAAGGCCTCCTTTGCGCTGGAAAGATCAGGTGGAGAAAGACTTGGCTTCACTTGGTGTTTCCAGCTGGCGCCGGTTAGCATGAGAAAGAAACTACTAACACGCTTTGTTAAACTCGGCCCAAATCGCGTAAGGGGTCATAGCGCTAATCAAGAAGAAGAAGAAGATAGTGAGTTTTATTTCAAACGTATTTTTTTATATTATTTTAGTAAATTTTGTTTGAAATATATGAAATTCTTTGGTACTTTTACCTCATTTGATTCTTATGGGTTAATGGAAGCAAACTACTAACACACATAAATCACTTACATACAAATTGTCAATGGCTGGCTCACTGTGTATAGTGTACACCAGTGCTTCAGACATTTTTTGCTGCCTCAAACATCTTGTGCTTATCGCCATTAATGCCTTTCCTGTCTATTCGCTTATCCTCAAACTCCGAGACTGTGTCGACCATTTCAGAATGGTGATAAGCTCCATTCTGATTAAGTTTAAAACATGTTTTAATATATGCTAAGGGTCATTATTTTTTGGAAAGACTACCAAAGGGTCAAGTCATAAACACGCGACTTTTTCTCCCTTTTCCTTCACCGTAAGGGGTGAACTGTATACAATTAACGACGCAAACATCCAGCTACTCAATGAATTTGAGAAGGTTTCAACAAATTACCTACAAAAAGTAATTTTCGTAAATACGAGAATATATTTTTATAGACTTGCAACTGAACAATTTACCTAAAGAAATGAAATGAAGAAATAACGGGTGATTTTTTAGTTATTACTTTTTTTAAACAGTTGGTTTAAACAGCTGACGCACGTTTCGTGTTTTGTTTCAGTGTCAAACATCTTCTGTTTGGTCTATATTTTAACCATGAATCGTCTTACAAACGAACAACGCTTGCAAATCCTTGAATTTTATTATAAAAATGCGTGTTCTGTTAAGAAACTTTATCGCGCGCTTCTTCCATTTTATGGCCAGTTTAATCGACCCACTGAAGCGGCTGTTCGAGCTATTGTGACTAAATTTAGAACCACGCTTACGTAGAGTGCGAACTGAAGAAAATATCGCAGCTGTATCGGCCAGTGTTAATGATGACCATCAATTATCGATTCGTCACCGTTCGCAGCAATTGGGCCTCTGTTACTCAACAACGTGGAACATTTTGCGATAGGATTTAGGTGTGAAGCCTTTCAAAATACAGCTGGTGCAAGAATTGAAGCCGAACGACCTACCGCAACGCAGAATTTTTGGTGAATGGGCTCTTGGAAAGTTGGCCGAAGATCCACTTTTTTATCGAAAAATTGTGTTCAGCGACGAAGCTCATTTTTGGATCAATGGGTACGTAAATAAGTGGAATTGTCAATTTGGAAGGGAAGATCAGCCAGTGGAATTACAAGAGCTACTAATGTATCCAGAAAAGGTCACAGTTTGGTGCGGTTTATGGGCTGGAGGTATCATTGGACCGTACTTCTTCAAAGATGCTGCAAATCGAAACGTAACTGTGAATGGTGAGCGCTACCGTGAAATGATATCCAACTTTTTTTTGCCCAAAAGGCAAGAGCTTGACTTGCATGACATGTGGCTTCAGCAAGACGGTGCCACATGCCACACAGCACGCGTAACAATGGACATGTTGAGAGGCGAGTTCGGTGAACATTTTATTTCTCGACCTGTCAATTGGCCACCCAGATCGTGCGATATAACGCCTTTAGATTATTTTTTGTAGGGCTATGCTAACGCTCATGTCTATTTAGGCAAGCCTGCTTCAATTAACGCATTGGAAGACAACATTAAAGCATTTATATGTGAGATACCGGCCGAAACATTGGAGAGAGTATGTCAAAATTGGACTAAGCGGATGGACCATTTGAAGCGCAGTCGCGGTCAACATTTGCATGAAATAATCTTCAAACATTAAATTATATGGACTGTACTATCGATTTAAATAAAAATTCCATGCAGTTTTCTGAATTTTACGTGTGTTTTTATGAAAACTTTCCTATAGCTCTTAAAAAATTACTTTACTTAACTATTCAAAACTATGTTCTATATTCTCTGCAACAGGGGCTCTGAAATTTCGTCCTCACTGTTTTCCTTTCACATCATCCACAATACAGTCGGGCAATGTTTGTGAGTCCTCACTATCCTGAGCCTTGAAACTGGAGTTGAAATGTATCGATTTTCCCGTGTATTTCGCAAAAATGGAAGCCAATTCGTCCTCACTCAGTTTTTGATTATGAACGCGCTGCATATGACTGGAAAAGCTGCAAGTGTATAAATAATTAAATGAAAGATAAAAAAGGAATGTATTCGTATATTATTTTCCATTCACATACCGCAAACGACGTGTAAATCCAACATCCGGGCACAATTCACACCGATACGGCATACCTGTGTGCTTGAAAAGATGCTCCTTTAGTTGATTGCGATTATCATAGACATTGCCGCAATAAGTGCAGGGGTGCTTCACGCCCTGATGTCGTTGCAGGTGGTATGTTAGCCGTACTTTGATGGCAAAACGTTTGTCGCACAGGTGACATGCGTATGGCAGTTCCCCGGTATGTGAGCGAATGTGCACATTTAAATCCGCTTTTCGAGTATATTTGCGTTGGCAGTGAATGCACTCGAAAGACTTATCTTCGACATGTAGTAGCTTATGTGTTGCCAATGGCCAAGCGGTCTTGAATGCATTGCCGCATATGTTGCAAACGTGCTTGCGCTCCGCCAGGTGCACTCGTTGCATATGAGAAGTAAGATCTCGTTGATGATAGCATTTTCGCTTACAAATGCCGCATTCATACTTTGGTTCCTCCAATTTGACTAAATGGACGTTGCGCTCATGCAGACTAAGTGATTTTGCATTCGTAAATTCACGAGCTGCAATTTTTCAAAATTTTCCAGTTTTAAATTATATATCGCATTAGTGGCAGAACATTTAAACATTCACTGGCTTAAAACGAACATATTAACTGACCCTAAGTTAAAAGAAAACAAAAGTAGCCAATTTGCTTTAACTATTTTTACTAATATTTACTGTTTTTACTTTAGCGAGTTTGTTTTTTATACATACAACTTAATCTAGCTGATAAGTGTCGTCAACTCATTTCAACTATGAATCACCTCTGATTCTAGTGCAATGTCGTCTGCATTGATCAAAGTACCGACCGTCTCGGACGCGGTTCTCAAAGGCTCTTTTTCCACATTATCTTCGTACAAGTCAACACGGCGTATACGTATCGATTTCCCAGTATTTTGCTGAAACATGGCAACAAGTTCCTCATCGCTCATACTGGTGCAATGCACACGCTGTAGATGCCGTTTGAAGCTGAAATAAAATGGAGATATTAAAACAATACTTGCATGCACCAAATTCCCCCATAACTACTTACACATCGCGATTAGCAAAGCCGTGGCCATCGCACCTCTCGCAGCGATACGGCATGCCGGTATGCTTATAACTATGTGCTTTCAGTTTCTGTTTTGAATTGAATTCTGCACCACAATCTTTGCAGCGATGCTTAACGCCATAATGCTTCTGCAAATGATAAGTGAGTCGTACCTTAATGGCGAAACGCTTTTCGCAAAGATGACAGGCGAATGGTAGCTCGCCTGTATGAGTGCGCATGTGTACGTCTAGATCAAATTTGCGTGCGTAACATTTCTCACAGTGCGGACATTTAATATTTTTTTCCATATGCAGTTTCATGTGATTCACCAATTGATTTTTAAGCTTAAATCCATTCCCACAGATCGGACAGAAGTGATCTCGCTCTTTGTGTGCCTGTTTGCGATGTTGCTGTAACAAATATTGTGTGGCATAGGAACGATCACAATCGGCACAAATATAGATAATGTCTGGTGATGCACCTTGATGCATTTTCTCATGTTGGTTGAGGGATTTTTGGCTTTTACACTCGCGTGCTGGGAAAATATTGATCATTTATATTTTAAACTTCGCATTTTTATACAAAATCAAAGTATACATGTTTCCTGTCTATCTTCGAAGACAACTTATAACATACATATTATATAGTGGAAAGATCTACGTTGGAGTTCAGCTTAGAAATGTGCACTCCAGCCGGTAGTGTAAAATACTTTTCAATTAATCACCTGTCGCAAATTTGGCTGCCATTGCCTTTTCTAGAGACTTTAAAGGCGATAAATGGCCGGTAAAGAAAAAAACGGCTTCATATAGACAACTTTAAACTCTCATTTAACAAATATTTATCAGTGAAAAAATTCTAACTTAGCCGGGCTTAAATATAATAAAATAGTTGTTTATACAGCTATGAAGTTTATCTAGCCCGTCATTAAGATACCAAAAAATTTAATAATTCACCGCTTCTTTTCACATTCATTATCAAAAAAAAAGAGAATTTATACATTTATGGCTTTAATAATTTGGTTTGAACTAAAGTGGGGCGCTCTGGCCGCGAAACAAGCGATAAATGCCAATAAATTTCCGCGCCATTTTAGGTGCTCTAATAAGCTAAACCAAAAAAATAATAATATAAGACATAGACGACCGAGTAATCTACGCCCAAAAATACGTTAATAATAAGGTGTGAATGTGAGCATTTACTTACAACAATATGCGCAAAGGAATTTTGTTTGAGTCTCATTCGCTTCACGTTCTTTTTTGATATGCAGAGCCATATGTTTTTCCAGATTTCGCCGAAGAAGCTGCTTTTTGCAAATTTCACATTGCACAACAGTATCTCCACCCTCATTAACTTGCTTCTCATATTCCTCGGTATGCACACCTCGCATATGTTGGCGTAAATTACTGGTTGTAGCAAAACGTTTCGAACAAAATTGGCATTCATGGGGCCGTTCATTTCGATGAGTGTGTCGATGATCGCGTAAGGCTGCTTCTGATCGCATATAACGTTTACACACTTCACATTGCCAAGGCGTCGGCTTGATTGGTTCATTCAGTGGTCTTCCTACTGTGGGGAAATGCTTACGATGCTCTACTGGGTGTTCAATACGAAAATGTTCCACTAATTTGGAGCGCGTTAACGGTTCTATTAGCGGACAGCGCCGACACTGAACAGGATAACTTTCGGGATGTACCAATTCATGGTGTTCTCGTAATTCTTCACGCGTTGAGAATATTTTTGGACATTTATCGCAATTACTTATTTCTAGAAAATGAAACAAAGTTATTCGATCCTTTATATATACTCGTTCGAGTTTCTTGGACTTACGAGGAGTCCTTTCCAATGTATTTTCTGGCTGGTGTCGCTTTTGCGTGTGTTGCTCTAACGCATTTTTGCAGCGAAAAGCACACATGCATAAAGTACATTTGTAAGGACGCAATGAGCGATGCATATTCATATGGCCTTCATAAGAGACGTTGCCACATAAGACACGCTTACATTCTATGCATTTCCATTTAGCACCATTAGATACGGTATCGCATATGTTGAGCTGTTCTTCATTTTCGTGGTATTCCCTCTGGTACTCGTCATCAACTTCATCTTCGGGGAAATATTCTCCTGAGTTGGGCTGTTCCTCGTGCTGATAATTTATGTCATTTCCAGATTCTACTGTAGGAGTCTCTTCGTATTTCTCCTCAATAAGTTCTAGTTCATCTACTGAGTTTTCAAAAATATGCTCATCTGCTTTTTCGACCTTAAATTTTATTATGGAATTCATAAGACAGTCGTTAGTCGTTTAAATCACCATAAGAATATAACATTACCTCCATTATTTCTACATCACCCTCATCGATAACTTCATCTAAGACAGGCTCGTCTTCTAGAAGCTCCTCAACCACACAATCCTCATCTTCACTATCGTCTACAACTTCCAAAGGCTCCATTATTGAATCGCCAACTTCTGTGTCCAATGTTTCCACTATTTCATCGGGCATCAGCTTTTGTAGTAAACTCTCACGCAGCATTTTGTCAGCTTGGCGCGCAGTTTGCACAAAATTGAAAGCTATTTGTAGATCCTGAGAGCAATTGGTGCAAAGAACAGCCGGCAGTTCGTCATTGAATCCTGCATCCAATTGTGTGCACACACTGAAGCAAGAAAAGAAGTCGATGCCTTCCGCTATATGGGACTCCATGCGTATAAATGCAGTGTCCTTTGAATTTAGACAAGCGCGACATTGAATTACCATTTCATTTGTACAATTTCGTTTAAAGTTGATGAAATTAAATTCACAAAATGCAACACCCTGAGCTTGATGCCTATTATTTACGTCTACAGAACGTGTACGTTCAACCAAGGATGATAGGTTCTGTACATCGTGCGTTCAACTATATTAAGCACATTGTTGCATTTTGTATAAGAACAAGCAGCAGTAACTAGTTGTCTCCAATGGCGATTACTCATAAGATACGAAATATCTCGTGTGAGAAATCGCTTGTGCAGACCGCTCATCGCTAAATTTGCATTTATATGATGCAATTATTTGACAGGCGATGATCGCTTGAAAAATCGCCGCAAAATTTGGCCTGTTTACTTTAAAGCAAGCGATTTTTTTGTCAATAAACTTGTTAAATCACCATTTACACGAACTATTTTTGTTGAGTGATGTTTAGTCGCCCAGAAAATCCCTCCGTGTAAATAGAGCTAAGGAAATCGTTTGCGTGCTATCGCGTCTCCACTGAGTGTCATTTTTATAGCTTGACACTTTTAAGCAGACTTGGATAAATAGATATATTTTTCACGCTGTACAGAAACTAAAGGTGGCGTCTTGCGAAAACCGGCTGACGTTATGAACTGTAATAAAATGGGTGTGAAATGACTTGTAAATATTCAGTGAATTGCTAGTTAGTATTGTGATTTGAAGATTTAAATTAAACAAACTAATGAAAATGAAGTGCCGCTTGTTAAAATGGGAAAGCACGAATGAGTATAAAGCCTCTAAATACAGTTTTTGTATGACGATGTGGCAAGAAAGTAAGGGTGTATGTGCATAATTTCTTGTGCTTAGCAGCTTCTATTGCTTGCGCCTACTCTTCCTCTTCACCAATAAGTATTTTTCTTTCCTTTTTTTTGTATATTTTCGAGGCGAGATGCGGTAGCGAGTTCTTGCTGTAATTTGTGGTGCTGCAAAAGTATCGACCCGGCCGCAAAAATATCGAATTATTGCAAACGAAATCGTGACTCCTCCGCAAAGGATTTCATGACAAGAACCCGCACGGCGGGGTCGCTCCAAGTTTACTCAATATAATTCCAAACCAGCAAAGTATGGTGTACAGTTTTGGTTGGACCGCAATACATGGTAAAATTTACAGCGTAAAAGAGGTACATAATTATTTCATTTCGCTATCATTCCTAGAAAAACTTGTAAAATGGAATAAGGCCATTATCGGCATTTGGAAGAAGAACCAGCGTTATGTGCCTGAGGATTTCAAAGCCTCCAAATTGAGAAGTGCTTTCCAGCCAATTTGGATTTGGCACAAGAGCAACCATGACTTCGGGATATAGGAAAACAATTTGGTTTTTTACCCGCTTTCTTTATAATTATGTTTTTTGTCTTCATTACTTTTCATTACAACGATCTACGATCTTTACTTTCATTACAATGATCTACGATACTACGGAACGGAACGGTGGTGAGAATTCAAGTACATGGTTCTCTCATTAGTTTCATCCTGTCAGCTGATACGGAAGTACGTTTGCGTTGGTATAACTTCGACTGCCACGTCATCGGGGATTCGGCAGAATTCCGCCCATATTCGCTCTTACAAATTTGCTTCGGAGGCCTAATCCTTGTAATCTGCCATCCATGTAAATGTTGTTGCTCTTCAGAAGCCACCTTGTGCGAATTCGCTTTGTCTGAATGTAAACGAGTTCTTACATTTCGACCAAGGCAAAAAGTAGAAAACAAAAAATTAACTCACCTTGTTTTATCCTGTGTTGACAACCACATGGACACAGCGAAAGGTAAAAACAAATCAGCTGATTTACCAACACCACCTTTAATAGATTCGCCTTGATTTCGACCAAGAATTAATTCATTTAGACTACTACGAAAAGCAACTCTGGTCTAATACACAGAGAGTGACGGTAAACAAGATGAGAGTGAGTAAAGGCTGAATCGCTTTCAAGTGTAAAAATTCTTATTTAAACTGTGTAAAATAATTTAATAACAAAAGCGTAGTGAATTAAATAACAAAGCTCTCTATTAATGAAATATTTATTGGTAATTGTGTGTTTCCAATATGAATTAATGGCTAAAAGAAGTTATAAACTTTGCTACTAAAGCTGACCCATTTAAACCGCACTCACGGCTTGAAAGGAATGTTGCTAAAAGAAGAAACAATTGTTAGCCTCAGCGGTGAAGAAAGTCACGAACGACACGACAAATCTAAATAAACTGTTAGATTTCATAAATGCCTTTTAAATAAAAAGTAAAATTTAATTTACTTGATTTGCAAGTTCTTCAATGAACATTAGAACATTTAAGTGCCTTTTGTTTATACTGCTTGTGACTTGCCGTTGCAGCGAAGAAATCTGAGCGGTACGCAGTCGCGCCTGCAGAATTGAAGTGAATCGTGAACTGAATTTGTGAAAAGAGAAAGTGGGCTATAACATTTTTCCAACGCTTCAATAAGAAAGTACACGTAATCCACATCGAGTTCTATTATTTAAGTTTTTTCGGTAATATTTTATTCAGGCTATTACAATTTTCATATTATTTTGTTGATTCTTGTTAAAATTTAATTATTTGCTTTATGTTCTTTTCTTTGTTTGAATTTTAAAGCCAACATGCTAAAAGAAATCGTAAAGGAGTCCCAAACTCCTTCTGTAATAACCAATGGAAAGCCTTTGGCTAACGGTAAACCTGTTGCTAATGGCAAACTGGCACAAGCTGAAGCAAACTCCCTCCCACCACAGAAATCTGTTTTAATCGCCTATATACTATGGGTTTTTGGTGGAATTTTCGGACTACATCACTTTTATTTACATCGTGACCGCCATGCTTTCATTTGGTGGTGCACCCTAGGAGGCTATTTTGGTGTCGGTTGGCTGGCCGAAATCTTCTTAATACCCGAATATGTGCGTGATGCCAACGAAGATCCAGCTTTTATTAAATCATTTGTAGCACGTTTACAAACAAATCGCCGACCGCCCTACTCCGCTAAGCGTTTTGTTGGTGAGGTAATGATCGGGTATCTCTTTGGACAGCTGCTGCTCATGGCTATACCGGAAACTATCTTTGGTGGCGTAGATTGGGGCTTCCTCCACTGGCTCATACCAGTGTTTGTTTCTTTGGGAGTATGGACGGTGGGAAATATTGGACGTGAGCGTGGTGTTTGGTGGCATTGTCTAATTGGCGCCGTTGTAATATATCCAGCTCGTTATCTCATCTATGACGAAACCTATTCATTGTTACTTACTGCGCTGGTTTCTGCGTTAGTTTTCGACTCCTATTCGAAGCAATGGTTGCGTACACCACCAAAGCGGTATGGCATTGCCGTGCGTTCAGTTAAATTTACAGCTGCGCTGCTGGTCTATTTTTCACTTTGGGGTTGTTTTCTATATTTTAATGGTACTATTTCCGATGAGGATGGTGGCGAAGTGCCCATACATGAAGCCCTGCGTAACTTTCTCACATCTGCTTGGTGGACAGACTTCACACAAGCACTCAACGATACCTATCAATATGCGCAACATCATGGCTGGTACGAAACGTGGAAAGAAATTTTCGAAAGTATGGATGTGGATGGCGAACGTAATTCCTATAAAGTGCTGGGTGTGAGTGCAACAGCCTCACAAGCTGAAATTACATCAGCATATCGACGACTTTCAAAAGAATTCCATCCGGACAAAGTAAAAGATGAAAAGTTGAAAGTTGTTGCAAATCAACGATTTATTGAAATTCAGCAGGCTTACAATGTGCTAAGCAAAATTAAATCCAGTCGCCGACGTAAGAACAAAAAATCTGTCGAAGAAGAAACCATCGTACTGTAGAAGAAATTACAGTGCTGCATCGAATTAGCTAGTGAATAAGAACATTGTTAATTTTAATAATAATAATAATAATAATAATAATAATAATAATAATAAGTGTGCATTTAATTTAGTCAACATATTTATTTATTTATTTATATTAATATTATGAAAACCATTTAAAATTTTGGGTTATAAAAAAGTTTGTTTTTTTAATTATTGTATTATTTATTTTAACTAAGTTTACATATACAGCCGAAAATACTTAAATGAAAATAAATTTTACCGAAAAATAAATTTGCAGTAATATTAATTTTTATGGCAATATTCAAATGCGTGCAATCACGTTCAAGGTGCCGGTAAATAGAATATTTTAAAGATAAGAACAAAGCAGCAACAACATTGTGGATTATTAAGACTCAAACCACCCAGATTATCATGACTGAACATATAAAAATACAAAACATTATGCTTTTAATGAAGATTTGGACAGATACAATCTCAAAAATTCAAAGTTTAATGGAATTTTCAGTTATCTCAAATTTACATACATCAGACCGCTCGCGCAGCTGACCCACGGACATCAGTTGTCTGTTAGTTGGCTAAATGACAGTCTCGGAAGCATTTTAAACACGAAAAAAGAAAACCAGTAATGGATTTCAAATGTAAAAGTGTGATTGCATTATATTTCGCTGGAAAATCAAAATCAGCGTATGTTCGTGAGCTCGAGCACCTTAAAGTTACAATGATACTGGTAGCATCGAGAAACGTCACGTGAAATGGTTCAAAAAACGACTTGAGCGAAATCCCCGGCGAAGTGCCAATCAAATGGCGAAAGAACTGAAAATATCTGACCGTAGCATCCGCCGCATACTGAAAAATAAGCTCAAAGTCAAGCCTTACAAGATCCAAAAGGCGCATAATCTCACACCAAAGCAGCAACAAATCAGACTTGAGAGAGGGAAGGAGTTGCTTCGCTTGGCCGAAAGCGGTCGATTTCCGAACATTGTGTTTTCTGACGAGAAAATTTTTCAAATTGAGCAATTGGTAACTCCCAAAACGATAGAGTTTATTTAACCGACCGTTCATACGAGAATTTGAATCATCGATTGGCCACCAGGACATAGCACCCGCCACAGGGGCCGCTGTAACCACAGATGGGCGCTCTCCAATCATTTTCATCGAGCCTGGCGTCAAGGTAAATACGAAATAATATCAGGAAAGTATTCTCTGAAGCCGTGGGCAGGCGAACAATTCGGTGGCAGACCATGGACGTTTCAACAGGACTCGGCACCGTCTCACAAAGCTCGAGTGAACCAAGAATGGCTAAAAAGCAACGTTCCGAACTTTAGAACGCGAATCCAATGGATTACTCTCTTTGTGCCATTGTAGAGAGCAGGGTCCGAACTAAAAGATTCACTTTTTTCAAAGTCTCGAGGCGCTGAAAAAAGCCATTGCCTGCGAGTGGGCCAAAATACCTTCAAGTCACATTCGGGCAGCTTGCGATTCGTTTCTGAATCGTTTCAAGGCCATAGTCAAGGCAAAAGGTGGTCATATCGAGCAACAGTAAATTGATTCTTAATTTGGCATTATTTTTATACGGTTTTTACTTTGAATTGAATAAAAGTAATTTTCCAAACTAAATTTTTAGCCTTATTATTTGGTTACACTTTGAGTGCCCAAACCTGCACATACCTATGTGCTTGTATCAATCGATTTTGTGGTCTGTTTACTTTGGAATGCAACTCGCACTTCTAAATGTTGTGTTTTATTTCATTATTTATTTCAGAAATCATGAACATCAACTGGTTGGACGTTACAAAATTCAAAAGAAATTTAATTAGGAAATTTAAAATAGCTGCTTCCCTTTTTCAGCTTTATCAAACATTTCCAAATGTTTAACGAAATAAATAAAAAGTTGTATCGAATTCCATTGCATACATCAATATATACTAGAGCTCTACATGCCCGGGTATCGAGCAGTGCGAGTGACTCGATACTCGCTCGAAACTCATTCACTGCTCAACTGCTCTACTGTCTGTTCGAAATTTTCAAGCTTTTGAACAATTTGAACAGTTAAACAAAATTTGTCAATTTTATTTGTTAGCATTTCTTTAGTTATGCAGGCCGTTAGTACTTTGTATAAATAATTTCTAAAACTTGAGGAAAGTGCCGACAAAAAAGTCAAAGTAATCAAACCAACTATCGCTCAAATTACCCAGGAACGTGTGATATACTCGAAACATTTCGAGTAATGAGTAGCGAGTACCCGCTCGGTGGTCGAAAGGATCGAGGATGTTCGAAAAAATTGAGAACTCTAATCGAATAATCATTGATTTTTTTACTCTTAAGGCAAATGATACTTTCGCTTAAGAGAAGTTTTAATTCAATTATAATTTTCCTTAATTTAAGCAAACCAATGAATTCGTGCTGATGCATTCAGTAGCTAAACTCTGTAACTTAAAAGTAAAACAAAGAATTTTAGACGTTAAAAACTGTGGAAAGATATAGAGATAACTATTCCATAATAGTTCTTGAGGTGCCCGTCCCGGTGGTCTAGAACTCATAAATTTAGGGTATTTTCAGAAATTTTTTTTACAATAAAAAAATGAAAGACGATATTTAAATTTTTTTAAGCTTCTTATTTAACTTCTACATACAAAAACTATTTTTTTTTTTACTTTTAATAATTTAAAAAATGGTTGACCTTTCCAAAAAATTGGACCTGGACGGTGTCCACGGTGGCTCTTCTATTTATCTCAAACACAAAAACAAAAAAAAAATATTTATCAGTATGACTGTAGCTATGTACCGTACAAGAATAAAAAAAAATTGACAAAATTGCGCGGTTTTGAATTTGACACTCTAAAAATCTGCCTTTTTTTTGAGTCTTTTCATCAAAAAAATACGAAATAAATTTAATATGATTAGTACGGGCGATAGCCATTGATATTAAAATTTCAGACGATTCAGCTGAATAGTTTTTTTTCTTTGACAACACTAGGTCAAAAAAAAGTCGTTTCGAGATAAATGAGTTTAAGGTTTGAGGTACGGGAGCGCGCGGACTGCTCTCTACCTAGTTAATGGGCTGTAGAAGCTATAATATTGGGAATTTCCGCATGCAAATTTCACTGTATATTTTTAAGATACAATACTTTCGAAATATCGAAAAAACCAAAATCGATTTTTTGAAATTTCTAGACAACGCCATAAGCACACAGATAAACTGCGCGTCAAAACGCCCCTGCGAGAGAACTGTCACAGCAGCGTTGGATCTGTCGAAGGCTTTCGATACAATTAGCCATTCCACGCTGCCAGATGATATTCAATCATCAGCTCTCCCTTGAGCTTGAAAACTTAAAATTATAATGCGATACAGAAATATTGTTGGAATAATTTTTTTTTTATTTTAATCTGGTCAACCATTTCATGGCATTTATTTTTTAAATATGATATCCGGCATATGTCCGCTGCGGCTACGAATTACAAGGTTCATTCGACCAGCTCAATAAATAGATTGTTAAGAGCGTCATCTTGCAGATTTATTTAATTTTTTTTTCAAAGCAAATTTCCACACTTGGAAGCGTTGGTTTGGCGTTAAACGATTAATGATGACTTATCAAACAGTTTGCCATTCTCAGCTGTCAAATCCATATCGGTAGTTCTCATGCAGCTAAAAAAACACATAAATATATCTCGGGGCTTCCTCATCCACCAGTATTACTGATTTTATACGCTGCCGATTGCTAGATATTGGCGCTCGGCAATGACATCGGTAGCTTGTGTTCAAAAGTGAATGAATATCCAACTTTCCCCGATAAATCCACAACGACTCCATTCACCACCTGAACAAATGAGGTCAAGCCTCGGCTACAGGTTACGGTCGATGACAGATCAGTACCGACTGCTAGCAACCCCCTATTATGGGTGCCAACTGCGATAGCTTGCTCTTCTTTTCGGCGCATACAACCGCAATTGCCACTAAGGTACAAAACCGCAACGAGGTCATCAAATCGCTAGCCGGTAGTAGTTGGGGCAAAGACAAAGAAATGTTGCTGTTGACATTTAAACCAATCGGAATTGAACTAAGCGCTCATTTGGTCACCTCACATTAGTGACACGCAGTGGAAGAAGCTCCAAGCCTGCCAAAATACTTCCATCAGAATAGTCACGGGATGATTCCTGATGTCTCCTTTACAACATCTTCACAGCTAAGCTATTATGATTCCAGTTGAGGAGTATAGTAGGATGCTTCCTCTGCACCTGCTCGAGTCTGAGCGCCACTTCCCAAGCACTTCAAGATGCATCCCTACGACTATACGGATGAGATCCAGGACTGTACAAAACACCTACTGAATCCAACAGCTTCCAGTCTTTAAATGACATTCATCGGGAGTCTCTTACCACCTTTTTAAAATCGCGCCCTCCGAATGTCGTCATCGGAGTCCAACCACCACCCATCACAGTCGAAAACCTTCAGCTGTCTCGTGAGATTCGCGTTTTCTTGGCGTAATTGCGTTCAGCATAACCTACTATCTATACTCCTACCCATCCAGAATCGACGCCGACATACTCAACATATGTCCGGGATGTAGAGTACATGACACTAATTACCTATTCACGTGCCACCTCAAGCCCATTCATCTAACACCCCTGTCGCTTTGATAACTGCTGCAATAACAACAACAACAAAGACAATTCGTCAGTGAAATTTATAACCACTGGGTGTCATTAGAAACGTGTCTGAAAACGTGAAAACTGTACCTAGAAGTGTCTGCCATCACAAAACGTGCTGCGCTTTTACGATTCATTTACGTTTATGTAGAAGAATCTGTTAAAATATTATTTTGAGTGTGTATTTTATTATTTGTGCTTTCGGAAGTAGTATTGTCGACGGATGCGATATTTTTTATAATACTGGCATAAGAGCTTAGCCTTTGATAAAAGGTAAACTATTCTTATTTCTCAAGAGTTTTTATTTTGAGAATTTCCCTGTCCTGGATAAACTGTGTGCAGTTCCTCTCCGAAGAGGGATGCTCTTCGGCGCAGCTGGCATATTGAGTCCGGATACATTTATCGGCATTGTGAGGTGGGAGATTGGAGTTTTCGATTGTCGCATTACTATTGCACCTTTTTGTGTATGTCCCAATCTTTGGCAGTTCCTGCAACGCATTGCGTTCGGGATATAAGGTTGAACCTTGACTTTGTATCATGCAACTTCTACGGAGTCAGGAAGCCTGAAAAGATCAAAGATTAGAGCAATTGGTGCAGTATAAATTGTTTGGCCTTCAATTTGGCGCGTAAATTTGTAGCCACTCGTGACATGTTGGTGCTGAATTTCTCGGAATATTTCATCCTTCACAATGTGCTTCAGACAAGGCGAGTGGATTACATTTCACCGAAATCAATGTCTCATGCAACTTTACATAGGTTTGGAAAGGATTTTCATAGCATTTAGGAATTAATCTGCAATGCGAGCTCTGCGAGTTAAGATAAGTACATAAGTAAGCGCCGCGGAGTTGAGATATTGAGTTCATCTCCGTCGATAATTGAGAGAGTGGCTTAGTGTTGTCTGCGGAAGATCGATATGAATTTTGGGTTATGGGTTGTAGGGCACTTTTTAGGGAGTTTAGGAAAATTGGCTTGATTTGGGTTATCTTTTTTGTGAAAATCTGTTAAAGCAGGAAAGTTCATTCGGTGATCTACCTGGATTATATATCTATTGTTATATTTATATCTGATCTTTCCTCCTCTTTACTCTTCCTCTGCTGACCAAGCAAACACCAGTCCACATAGAAATTCCGCAATTAAGGAAGCGGTGGACTGGTTGCTCAATTCGGTAATTACCGTTAAGGAAGTAAATATCTACTCCGGTAGCCAATCGGCAATTAGGGCATTGGGCTCGCTGTTTGTGCGCTCGAGATTGGTCGGGGAATGTCTGGCTTCTCTCTCGATTGCATCCGAATACTTCATCATCAGGCTCATTTGGGTTCCCGGGCACAGCGGCATAGAGGGAAACTGCTGGGCTGATGAGCTGGCTATACAGGGAACTTTGGAGACGGTTTCGTCGCGAAATGAGGGAATTGGGGTTCCCCTGAGAACCTGTGGTCTGCTCCTGGAAAGATGGGCCTTGAGTCAACTCAGCGAGCGCTGGGCTAGTGCGCAAACGTGCAAAGTCGCGATATCCTTCTGGCCACGGGTAAATCGGGGACGCTCAAGGGAACTCCTAAGGCTAACAAAGCCCCAGCTCTCAAATTTGGTGGGAATCCTTACCGGACATTGTCCGTTAGGTGTTCACGCCGTAAGACTTGGAATTGCCTCAAGTCCGTTCTGCAGAAACTGTCTGGAGGACGACTCATCTCAACACCTTCTTCTCAGCTGCCCTGCTCTCGTCTGGCAAAGACTTAGAAATCTGGGCTCTCACTTTTTCGCTACACCTGCGGATATAGCCGGTGTAGATATCATAAATTTGGTGAAGTTCATTAGTAGCTTGTTACGGCTAACTACGAACGCAAATCAGCCCCCGTCGGCGCCGTCGTAAAAATGTATGGTCATCATCGTTTCTAATCCCAAGGATCCTTATTCCTTCCCATCTCCTTCCTCCTCTCCTTCCTCCTCTCCCATGTATGGCACCACAACGGACGAATTTCCTAACATTTGTCCAAGTGTGCCCTTTAGCTAGGGCAGCCATTTAACCTAACCTAACCTAACCTAACCACATAGAAATTCAACGACTTAAGTGCAAATGGATCGGTCACACGTTGAGAAAGTCCCACGATGACATAACAAGAACAGCACTGGATTGGAACCCCCAAGGCAGCCGCAGACGTGGGAGACCAGCCAATACGTGGAGGCGTCAGGTCAACGCAGAAGCAAGAAAAGCAGGCCGTGGGTGGAACGAAATTAAATGTTTAGCCTTAGATAAAATTAATTATAATTTGTTTATTGCGGCTCTATGCTCCATCTAGGAGCCTCGGGAATATATATATATACATATATACTACCTTGAATGATAGACGGTGACCCTAGAGCTGTTTAATTATCTCTATTTTGTTGTAAAATAAAAATGCTTAATTATTTTCTTTAAACTAAAACAAAAATATGTTTATTATTTTTCATTATTACTGTATTGTTATATTTATTTATTTTGTAATAATAAGTAATCATTAAACTATAGATTGCAAATTATACTATCGAGCTGTATATTTCAATAGCTTTTGTTTTATAACATTTTATTCAATACACTTGCGTTTACCACCTCTCCTCCCTTTTGTAACTACTTTAAAATTTAACTTCGTATGCTTACAATATACATACAGACGAGTACGTATACACTATTTAATACGATATGAATTGTTACATAAATATATTATTTATATTGCAATAGTAGTACATAATAGTTTTTCAAATCTTTTTTCACTTTGCTTTCTATACAGGTTATTTATGCATTTTTCAGCTTTTATTGCACGCATGCATGCACGTGTGTATGTATGCAGCATTTCACATACTACTACAAACGTACATGCATAGCATTACAAATTTATACATTTTTTTTTTTCAAATAATAATATGAATAAAATTAGAAGAAGGTAGTGAAAGGATGCAATACAACTACTTAAAGGACTATAATAAAAATGCAGGATATGTAATTACATACATATTGTACATTAGATAGACGAAAGACATATCAATGAGCATAAAAATACTATTTTGTAGGTTAAATAGAAAATAATTTAGGATTTCGAAAATGAGAAGTCTGAGCAGGATGATTGAAAAAAAAAAACAGAAAAGTCTGACCGTAGTAAAAACAGCAAAAGTAGCGAATTTGTAAGCGAAAATTAGGCTTAAAATAGTTTTTGTTAGAGGTGCGCTTGTGGAAGATTTTCGTTGTGAAACATATAGAGAAATACACAGAGGGGTGGGGTGATAGGATAGAATAAGTTAGTTGAGAAAAAACAAAAAAAAAAAAAAAAATAGAAACATCACTTAAACATTAACATTATAATACTGAGCAAAATATATAAGTACATTTCATGTTACTCATTGTGAATCATACTCGTACATTTCTTTTTAACAACTTTTCTTCATATATATATTAGTTTTTGTTTTTCTCTTTTAAATTTCTAATGAATGTACATATATGTTTTTAGTGCTGTTAATTGTGTAAGGCATCCGTTTTTTTACTAATACAATGTTTGTTTTACTCGTTTTTATTTTAAGGAATATTTTTGAGTTTCGCAAGCTAATATTACTATTTTTACTACATTCGACTACTTCTTAAAAGAAGTCACAAAACAAACAAAAAAAAAAAGAAACACGAAAAATAGATACGTGCGCGCGTATAAGCAGAAATTAAATTTATTAAAAATAAAAACAACATAAATTTAAATTCTTGTTATACGCGCGCCTACTTACATATGTGTGCTACTAAATAATAATTCACAAAGTTTTTAAAAAGCACAATTTATAGTTTGTGCGTTGTTGGTGTTTTTTGTTTTGAGCGTTGAATTCACATTTTATACCTATATATATATATATATAATATATGTATATGCATATATGTATATACTTAAGAGGCCTTATGAGCGAAAGTTTTACTTAAATTATAATAATATTTACTTTTTTTTAAGTTTCCCTTTTACATTTGGGAGAAATGTATGCTTTCACATATCGTTCTGTCTTAATTCTGTTTTAGAAATTAATATGTAACTTGAGCAATTGTTTGTTTTTACGTTTCACATATGTATAATCTGCCTTTAGGAAGCACGTCTTTTTTTTTAGTATTATAGTTAAGGATTTGTTCATTTACTTTGCAAGAGCCAGTGGTGAAAGCTTAAAGAAAACCCTTGACACCACCAATCCCACAAATTGGCATCCATTTTGTTATTTTTTCGCCTGGACGTTAACTCTTGTTGCATTTTCTGATGCATGTTGAAATCTGTTAACAGCAAATTTTTAAAAATTTCAAACTGCGTGTTAATTTTTGAAAAAACTTTCACTTTACAATTTTTCGTCGACTTTTATCGTTTTCAACGCGTTTTTTGCATGATTTTGGTTTTCAGTAATTATTGCATTTATTACTTCCTTCTAATTATTTACAAATTTCACTTACGTATATGCATGTGTGCGCTTTTGCGTATGTGTGCTTTCTATGCTTACGTGTGTGCAAGTGTTAGAGTGTGTGTGTGTGTCTGTGTGACGGTTCTGTTTCTGTTGTACTTATTAGACTAAATAACTACTAAACTTTATAACACATTACTTTCAATTACATTTGTTATTACTTGTTCGGCTATTTATGTATATACTTTAAACTTTAAAGTGTCTTTTGTATTAAAATGGTTTTTATTTTTACATAAAACAAAGTAACAACTAGGGAAAGGTGCAGCAGCGCAAGCGCTCATTCAAAGTTCCATACTTTCTTTACTAATTACTAATACATAGGCGCTCCGCCCCATTTACACTCTTCTCTTTTTATGCATGCACAATCACTCTTTTATAAAAGAGTTTTGTTTTTGTATTCTAAAAAAAAGAAAAAAAAACAAAAAACACTCTTACACGCCAACACTAAAAGCTCCCATACAAGAGAGTAACAAACAAAACAAAAGCTTTCATCGTGTGAGTGTGTGATTTGTGATGCTTATTCGCTTTGGGCATAAGCTTTTCAAAGCCGCTATGTTCAAAGCTTCTTGCATTCAAAACTTTCACAGGTGTACGTGTGTACATACATTACATTACGTTATGGAAGGCGTATTTGTTTTGCAGATGTGTGAATGTGTGAGTATGTGTATGTGTGTGTGTTGAAGTGGACTTAGAAGTGCGTCACAACAATATCTTCTTCGAGATCATCGAGCTCGTCATCGGTCTCCTCCACTTCACCGGTGGCATTAGCCTCGGCGGCAGCTGCGGCGGCGGCAGCTTCCTTCTCCTTGGCGGCAGCCTCCAATTTCTCTTGCTTCTTTAGCTTGCGTTGCTGAAATAGAACAAGTAATATAAGTTATTAAGTCTTTAGACCATTCCTAATTGTCAACTATTTATTTACCTTTCTTCTGTACAGAATCTCCACAATGGTGTAACCCACACATCCCAATGCCAATACAGCCAATAGAACATAAAGCTTCATGCGCGCACATAAAGTTGTGGCATATGCATAGGCGATCACAAAACCGGCTGATTCCCACAGACGGTAGTTGGAGAAGGCAGCTTCCTTGTTTCGACGGAAGAGCAGACCATAAAGGCCGTTGATTTGTGTCTGCCATACAGCATCACCGACACCCCATAAACCGGACATGGCGTAGAAGATCAGTGGATTCTCGGGACTGGGACGCCAGAACAATTCAATGGAGATAAGTGAGAAATGCACGACAGCGCCAAGAATAATGATTGGCAGACGTCCAATATATTTCATTACTGAACCGAAGAGAATCGAGCAAATAGCATTGACTACACCAAAGCAGATCATCACAAAACCAATTTTTTGGATACCCAGAGCACAAGACACATACGCTTGTGTGAAATCGGCACCGATGAAAGCCTGTTCCATACCAATGAAAATGGTAATGGGAATGAGCAATTGCTGGTTTGGTTTTTTCATTTGACGGAAAGTGGCCGAAAGCAATTCCATGCCGGACAATTCTTGTGCCGATTGTGAACCCTTACGTTTCTCACCATAACGCTTAAGCGGGTCCAAGAAGACGGCAATAATAGCGACGGCAGCAATAATACAAGACAAGTAGATCATGGTGATTTCGAAGATTTCTTGGTTTGTTGGACGGCTCAAGTTGCTATTGCTGGAACCGGTCACACAGAAATTGGCACCGCAGTATTGCAGATCATCTTCGGTGATGGTGGTGTTGCTGCTGCTACCGCCATGAGCGCCGCTCGAAAGCACTGCAAAGAAAGTATTGAAAACATAAATTTTAGTAACATGGAAAATTTCAAACATTAAGTATACCAAAATAGTTAATATTATATTTTGTTTGTGTGTTCGGGTTTTCTTACTGCAAATATGTCAGAGAGGAGAAACAAAGCCGGGCAGAACATACTTAACTCTTAGCGTGGAAAAAGTATAAATGATTATGAATGAAATAAAAGGTAATTTTTTTTTTTTTTGAAAAGTCGATCCAAATTAATAATTTTGAAGAAGCTATATGCGGCTGGCCATTCGCTGAAGTTAATTTTTTTCCTGAATATTTCGAGAAAATGCAGAATAAAAGTCAGGGTGTTTGTAGCGATTAAGGCCAACTCAGCAACAGGCAATCCTCGTGCTGGTCGAATCAAAGTAGAAATAAGCTACTTTATTGAACTCCTGGGTACGCCAAGATACTCTAATCACAATAAAAGGGAGAACAAATTACAATATTCTCTTGTGTAACTGGTAGAAATATGGAACCTACAATGGATGCAATGTGAAGAAATGCAGAAACAAGCGGCTGATGATACGCAGATGAAGGTATGATGAGTTCAAGAGTGCACTGGAGGCGTCTTAGCATAGATAAAGGCAGTGTTTTAGTTAGTCCGGAGCACTGAGAGACATTCCCAGGTTGAACATAAATAGGGGCATAATAATTTTCATTCAGAATCAAGACCCTGCCCAAAATCGATTTTTATGACAAAAAATTACAAAGTTTTGCGTATCGTTAAAATTTTTTTGCAGTGAACTGTCAGATCCGAAAGCACATTGATGAATTATTATCAGGTTAACAATGGGTTTAAAAATTTACATGACTACGGCAGCCGTAGCCGAATGGGTTGGTGCGTGACTACCATTCGGAATGCACAGAGAGAACGTTGGTTCAAATCTCGGTGAAACACCAAATTAAGAAAACACATTTTTCTAATAGTGGTCGCCCCTCGGTAGGCAATGGCAAACCTCCGAGTGTATTTCTGTCATGAAAAAGCTCCTCATAAAAATATCTGCCGTTCGGAGTCGGATTGAAACTCTAGGTCCCTCAATTTGTGTAACAACATCAAGATGCACACCACA
This sequence comes from Anastrepha fraterculus, assembly GCA_037575425.1. Lineage (NCBI taxonomy): Eukaryota > Metazoa > Arthropoda > Insecta > Diptera > Tephritidae > Anastrepha > Anastrepha fraterculus. The sequence continues at coordinate 97,719 of JAYXIM010034449.1, read as the reverse complement.
TATACGAGGAAGAGCTCGGCCAAACACCCAAAAAGGGTGTACGCGCCAACGAGATGCTCCTAGGAGGGTTAATTCGTGAAAACAATATGCGGGAAATCGAGAAATCGAGCCACCTTTTTGATAAATGTAATGCATAATTTGATTGCGATTTGAAGTTATTTTTTAAAAAGATGAATTGACTTTTTTTAGCTTCAGAAAAGTGAAAAAAGAGGTGCTAGGCCTTTCTGTTAGCATGGACCATGAGCCGCCGGGATAAAATCTTATCATTCTGCCCCCATTGGTGAGCGAGAATGCACACCAAAGTGCAATAGGAAAATTAAATTTTAAAACGTAGGAACAGGTAAAGTTTTTGGAATGCTTTGCGACGTAATAAAGGGTTCTAGTGCAGATTACAGTGAAGACTGTTAAACACCTCCACAGCATAAATAGAAATTTAAAGAATATTAAATATTCCCCTACAAATTCTGTTTTTAGAAAAACTTAAACTTACCCAAACTCGAGATCAAATTTCCCCACAGCTCAGCTGTTTGCCAGGCCAAGAAGAAGAAGCCGAAGAATCGTACAATAATCGCATCCACAGCCTGTTCGGTTATCTTGGCATAAACTTGACCGACTTGTGTCAAATAGGTGGCTTTGGATGCCCACATAGGAGCGGCACCCAAACCGACTAGAATACCGGCAGGAACCAACGTGTAGAATCTAAATGAATGAAAAGAAACATAGTTTATTGAAATATTGTAATTACCAATGAATTAGCAGACAAACTATTTACTTTGGGAACAATTGGAAGGCAATGTATGGCGCATAGCACAGCATACTGAAGACCAGCGTCCATTTCACAGTCAATTTGCGTATGATAAGTGTGGGTAGGAAGATGCATGAGACGACGAGTGCCGCGTAAATGGCGCTCAACGATACAGTGCCTAAGCCATCTGTTGCATTAATCGAGGACTGCAAATTAGCCGTGCCCTGGTTGACGGAAACAAGCCAAGTGTGCGTAAAGCATAAACAAAATGAAAAGAGAGAAAAAAATAATGTGTAAGAAAACAAAGAGAAAGTGAGTTTTTTATTGTATTTGCATATGCACGTAGTGTGTGTGTGTTTCGTTTTTAAATGTTACATAGGTATGTAAGCGCGAGTGTCCGCCAGTGCGTGTGCATTTTCATTGGCGGCGGAATGCTTACATACATACACTATTATATAGGTATATTTTTTTTTAATTTTACTGTATTGTATTCAATTTATCGAAACACACGCGTACGTAATGCATACATACACACATGCCCATACAAATATTTCATAGAGAATTAATATGGCTTTTTGTTAGCTTACCTGAAACGCTGTGAATTGTACCATGAATGCAAATGATATGATGCTGATATTTTTCAAAATACGCCATTTTTCGCCCGGATTTAAAATGACTTTCTCTCTGAGCGATGCTGTATCTGCCTCAAAACCAGCTTTTGGCTGCAAAAATAAGCGAGAGTATACAAAATTATTAATGTTTTTTTTCGCACACAAATTGTTAAAGTGGGCAAGTATAATTTTTTTCATATTGAAACTTAAAAAAAAGAAACTAGGTTAAATACAAATCTTAATATCCATAAACAATAAATCAGCTAAGTTAACAAATCGAGTGCGAATGGCGTTCGTTAGGATTTTAAAATTATAACGGAACTATTTCTTTGCGAAATTTGCCGCATACGATGCACGTATGGAACGCATTAGGAAATGCTAATAATTGCAACACTGCAGCCCACCATGCGTATGAGGAATACGCGAAATTGAATCGGTGGTAAAAGGAGCATCGTCAACGCTGCTGCTGGAACACTGAGAGTGTAGATTGCGATATCGGCGCTTTTTAAGCGTTTTGATTTGATTTTTTCCTGTTGCATTTACGTAGCTGTTTTAATACAGTTTTTAATTTTTTTCTTATTAACGCCAATTTGATTGCTCTTAATAGAAAAAAAATATTCTCTCTTACGATAGCACATTAAAATTAATTAACTGTGCATAATTTGCATACTTGCGAGACAACCATTATTCTACTAAAACGATTTGACAGTTAAAAAAAATATTAAAGGGAAATATTAAGAAATTAAAATGAAATAAATTAAATGGCGATTTTTTTAGCATTTTCAGTAGCTTTTGGAATAATTGAAAACTGATCGGCGTTATTGTTGCTTTCTTATGCACAAAGCGCAAACATTTTTTCTTTCTTTTACTATTTAAAAAATTTGTGTCATTGGAATTTGCGTAATTTGCTTTGAGCATATTTGTGTATTTGCATTTTTTTGTTTCTAGTTTTTGGTTTTTGGGCAAAAAAAATGTAAATAAGAGTTCCTCGAAATCTTTTTGTATATTGACTTTTGATTTGTACAAAGAGTTGAGGTCACAAGCAATAACTGCATAAGTCTAAAACAATACTTTCGAAAACGGAAACTATTTGGATTTTATTAAGAATTTTTATTTTTTTCAAATCGGTATATATACGGCAGCCGCTGTAGCCGAATAGGTTGGTGCGTGATTACCATTCGGAATTCACAGAGAGAACGTTGGTTCGAATCTGGGTGAAACACCAAAATTAAGAAAAAACATTTTTCTAATAGCGGTCGCCCCTCGGCAGGCAATGGCAAACCTGCGAGTGTATTTCTGCCATGAAAAAGCTCCTCATAAAAAAAAATATCTGCCTGATTCGGCTTGAAACTTTGAATCCCTCCATTTGTGGAACAACATCAAGACGCACACAACAAATAGGAGGAGGAGCTCGGCCAAACACCCAAAAACGGTGTACGCGCCATTTGTATATATATATGTATATATAAATCTTAACATATGTATGTATGTGTACCTGTGTTCACAATAAGAGCAGCGCCACGTATTGCAAAGTTTTGACTATTTATTAGGCTTTTTTTATATTTTTTATAAAAATATATTTCATGCTAAAACAAAATCTATTTATCTCCAGCCTTCCAACTTTCGATTCCTATCAAAATTTTAATCTTTAGGCAGAATTCTTAAAAACCAAATACTCGACTAATCAAAATTACATGGGGGAAATGCACAAGATTGCCCACAAAAAAAAAAAAAAAAATTCCTACACAATCAACGCGATTTTTGAGCCACTTCAAATGGGAACTTTATTAAATCAAAATTCAATGGGCTACAAAACGGTATAATCGAAATTTATCTAAAAATTCTGATTAAAATGTTTGAAATTTAAATGAAAACTTACCGTTTCTTACTTCAAAATTTAAAAAAATTTTTAAATGGACTAAAAAACGACAAGTTTTCATCAAAATTTCAAACTTTTTAATCAGAATTTTCAGACAAATTTTATACAAAATTTCAATGGACTAAAAATGGTATGCTCGAAAATTTTCTATAGATACTGATTAAAAAGTTTGAAATTGTGATGAAAATTTTTTAAATTTTAAAAATTCGTGCAACATGTAAAACTTTAAGATATGCTACATTGTTATACTGTTATAAAATAAATAAATAGTCAAAACTTTACATTATGTCGCGCTGCTATTATTGTGAACCCAAGTGTAGTTAAAATATCTGTGAGCTAACCCGAAAATCATACAAGGTGGTGCAAAATTAATCATCCAATTTGGTTTTTGCATAACTTTTTTACTAAATAAAAACTTGATTTTGAGTCATGGAAAGCTTTATTTTAACCCTTACGCGCTCCATTGCTGGGCTGCTTGTAGGTATGTATCATATTATATAAGTGTACTGAAACTGTCTAGTTCCTAAATGTCAAATATGCGTGGCGTACGACGCCAAAAAAAAAAATTTTAAAATCTGCCGGTTGGGTGATTAATTTTGCGCCACCTTGTACTTTCGAGGAAAAACATTTTCTATACCTGTAAATTACACAGAAGCCCCCATGTTGGGTCAATATGACTTAATTACCAACTTTTTAAAGAAATACGTTAGAACGTTAGGGATTTTACGCAAATTTCGACTTTTTTTGGTATGATAAATATGTACAGAAGCATATGCTCGTATATAACAGCAATTTTTCTTAAATCAACTTAAGCTATTATTGAATGTGACCACAGATATATATGTGTCTGTATATATTTTACGTTTTCTCGTCCAAATGTTTAGGTTTAGGTTGTTTATGTTTTCAAAACAGGTTGTCCATCACTGTATTCGCAATGCAAATTTAAGCTTTACGCTCACAGATACGCCTGCATTTGTCCACAAAATATGCAGCATATTAGGCAATTGTCGTGATTTATTGATTTTGTTTGCAAAAAACATGGTTACATAGGTGCATAGGCTAAATAGTTGCCAGCTCTGCCACATAGCAAATCTTACTTCACCATTTGATGAGGGCCTAATTTTTTTCCTATTTACTTACGAGTTCCTTGTGACTATGGAAATTTTATTTTTTGTTTTAGGTACACAATTTGCCAGCACATTTCGTGTTGGGTTACTAAAACTTTATTTCCAAAATTATTTTTAGTTAGTTTATATTATGTTTGAACATGAAACGCACGTAGTTTGAGTGCTTGATTGAATATTAGTGAGTCGAGCGAAGTCCAAAATGCTGAAAACATTTCGTATGTTTAACTCTTTGCTTGAAGGTAAAAAAGTTTAAGCGCTATTCAGTCCACAAGGTGATATTCATAAAATTTATTAGTTTGTTAATTGATAAAAAATCGTCATATGTATCGGGTGTTTTTTTAGCTGCATGAGAACTATCGATGTCGATACCTATGGCTTGACAACTGAGAATGGCAAATTGTGTTGATATTTTTGTTCAGTAAGGTATGGCGAGTCCTCATGAATCGTTACACGTTTCCAAATGAAGGAAATTTACTTTGAAAAAAAAAAAAATAAATCTGTTCGCGAAGTTCATAGAGCGAAGTGTTGAAGAAGATGACGAAAAATCGATTCATCGTTATTCTCAACTTGTTGGCCTTTGTTCTTCGTGTTTGTGGAAAATTTTACGTAAGGAGCTTGGCCTATAAAATACAGCTCGTGCGAGAATTTAACACAAACCCCCATCGTTTGCGTCGCATTTTTTTGCTGATTGAGCTCTTTAAGATTTATTATTCGGATTTATTGGAAAAAATAGCCAAAAATTGGATTGATCGAATGGATCATGTAACTCGTATGTCGGATATCATATCTAAAAAATAAATGCTATGAAATTATCTACCAAATTATAATAATAAAAAAATTCCTTCCAACAATATTTCTAATTTATATTATCATTTTAAGTTCTCAAGCTCTTAAAAGAACACCCTTTATATAATTAAGTTCTAACGAATTCTAAAATTACATCCTTTTTATTTTTATTGTCAGGTTTATATGTCTGTGTATGCATGTAACTGGGCCAATCTGAAAAATAACTCCGATGGCGTTGGAGATGCCGTTTAACATTTAATCTATTGATTTAAGTCTAAGGTGAAGGGACAGACGCCTGATTATATTTTCTACACAGAAATTACGTTATGAACGATTTTGTGGTAACATTTGGTAATTTGAACCTAATCATTTAAGTTCCTTTTATATTTCTACCTCAAAAAGTCGGAGAACAGATTAATATTTTTAGCTACTAACAGCAGGTCTAATAATCAAAGCATAGCATTTTTATAAGCCTTTATTTGGAGAACTTATTAAAGTAGTCAAAATCGAATAAAACAGGACTTCCAGATTTCCGTTATATCTGCAGAGTCGAAGAATAGACAGAATTCATTTAGCATTTCCGTCGCAAATTCGACTAGATTGGCTATGGTTATAGCTATCAGTGATCTAGATGAAATATGGATCTGAGACGCATTCAACGAACGCGTTCGATCTAGAATGCATACATTCGAGGTACCATAATTGATCTAAATCAATTGATAGCATTTCCGGTTTCAGCATAGGCACCCGTAGCTGCACAGCCAGCTGAAAATCTAGAAAAGTATCTTCAATTTAGACTGAATCGTGCACACCCTTTATGATAGAAACTATTGCGCACGAGACTTAGGTTAGGTTGACCTGGCTGGCTGACAGCCACAACATAGACCTATTGATCCTGAGTGTTACCAGATGGAGCTAGACCCCTACGTTCGACATCTTGTATTACGTCTGCCCCTTTTGCGTATCTAAGTAAACTTTAGAGCTCTATCCCCGAGAGGTTTTCTAACTTCTCATATTGTAAAGCTCCTAAGCATTTTAATCTGGTTCTATCTAATGCAAGGAAGGTGTTCTAGACTCACGTTTCTTTGTAGTAGACATCTTGTAATACGTCTGCGCCTTTGCGAATCTAAGTAAACTTTGGGGCTCTATCCCCGAGAGGTTTTCTAACTTCTCATATAGAAGGTGTTCTAGAGTTTCTCTCGCAGCGATGTCTTTGTATACAGTAATTAAAGGTTTCAGTATGTCGTTTTCTTGTTCGAATTGTCAGTAAACAGCGCACGAGACTTAATAAGAATGGAATTTTTATTTTAAAAATGTCTACTTTTTAAACAGATTTGAATCGTTACTGTGCTTGTGAAATTTATTAAAAAAAATTTAAATTTACAGGATGAGCTTTCACCGTCGGATTATCATAAAATCATTTTCAGCATTCAAATGTCCCTACAACCCTTGTATTAACAAATTAATAAAATATGCATGACTATCGTTGCAATTAAGTTAAGTTTTTCTAAGAAGCTTCCCAAAACTATTTGCAAAATTTGCAATTCTATTAGCAATTTTATAACTTTAATATTATAACTCTGAAGAAACCTCTGACCTGCGCTATCAGACTATAGAAATACTAAAATTTCTAAACCCTATATTCTACTTTGAAATATTTTAAGCTCTTTGTTTACTTATTTTAAAGCTAATATAGTTCTGTTTTGTGCCATCATTCCATTTTTAAATTTAAAATTAAATTTGGTAGAAGGGAAATTAACAGCTGAATAAATTGAGAGCAGCTGAATTTCTTTAAGTTTCGTTGAAAGCGGCATTAATAAAATGGTATAATAAAATAGATTGTTTAAAGTAGGAATGAAGAATTATTCGCACATAAAATTGAAGCCAAAAAAGAGGAGAACGCATAATCTTTCTACAGAATTGTGACTTCCGACTTAATAGCGAAATTTTTGAAACCTCCTACAAGTTGGAAATCCGACTTACGATTAGGATAATATAAAAGTTTACATATAAATTTACTTTTTGTAGATTTTTAATATTTTACATTAGTTTATGATTTCAGTTCATTACATTCACATCAGCTTAAGTTTTGCCAAGAGCCGTCGCTCCTCGCTAGGCAATGGCAAACCTTGCTGCCATGAAAAGACCCCTCATAAAAATTATTTGCCGTTCGGAGTCGATTTAAAACTGTAGGTACCTCATTTTGTGGAACGACATCAAGACGCACGCCACAAATAGGAGGAGGACCTCGGCCTCCGGAAAGGGGTGTAAGTGGCAATTATTTACTTATCTTTTTAATTTTATTTTATATTTATTTTATTTTATTTTTTATTCAATACTCAATATTTTATATTTTATTTTTGGTATTTTTTTGTTCCTTATTTTTTATTTTTGATGGTTCAATTTGATATTTAACATTTAATTTTTACTTCTATTAAGCTTGCCTTAAACTTCATTCAATACATTTTAGTTCAAGTTTTTGTTTCTCAGTTTTAATCCAATTTTCGCAAAACCTTGCCAAAGTTCAAAAAACCCCACCCTCGAGGCTCTAAACGCCATCGCAACACACTATTTAGCTTAAGTTTATTTATTTTCGTTAAAATTTCACTTGTACAAATAAGTATGTATGTTCGCTTTGATTTTGTTGTTTTTGCTTTTTTTTACTTCTTCATACTGGTATTACTTATACTTAATTAAAATACAATTTTCTTTTATTTACGTACAATTGAAACAAATGAGCCGATTGAACAAAATGAAAAGTTTTGGTGTAATGACATCTTCGGCAACCTTCATGCGTCACGTCTCTAACAAGTGAAAAAACTATGCGTGTTTCGCCCGTGAAAAAGTTCACATAAGAGTATGCACACAACACAGAAAAAACAAAAACAGCGAAAAAACTCAATGTGACGGACGACGTCGACAGCTAATCGACGTCACAGCACAATCGCAGTGTAATGCACCAAGAAGATGCGGCAAGGACGATCAATAAAAAATTATTTTCGTATATCTTTTTTTCACTGCCTGCATGTACTAAATAAGTACTAAATAGTCAACTTGTATGAGCGTATGCATGTATGTGCAAAAATTTCGTCAATCGCGTTTTTAGCACTCGCGTCTTTTGCCGAAAAAAGCTAATATTAGCGAAAAAGCGAAATAAAAGTACCGAACTGTAACTACAAACTTATTATACGTATGTACATATATTTATAGCATATATTGAAAGCAACGGTAAAATCATTGAAATTTCTTTGCGGAACACTCTTGAACGAAGGATGTTTCTATGTATAAGATCGATTGGCAACTGAAAAGTAAAGATCACAATGAACCTAACTGATGCTCTTTATTTTTTAAATAATCATCTACTTATTATGTTCATTCTCGTTGAGGCGCAGAGTCGAGAAAATGTCTTGACAATATTCCCAATATGTGCTATAGTACAATATAATCATGCACATGTTATGTTTGTATGTAGTATGTCTTCTGCGTTCATTAATACATACGCAATATTTCCGAGCAATAACGTGAACGCCTTTGAAAATTGGACGAAAATGAGAACTTTCGTCATCAGGCAGTAATTGTCAACCCATACAAAAAACAAAAAACATGCAGAGGAGTATTTAATTTGCACGTATGTGCATATGCATGTATGTATGTGTTGTATTGGTCCGTTTGCTGAAATTTAGACTAGTGAAATTTCAAAAAATTCCGCCTATTAGGTGTCATTAAAAAGATGATCTTATGTATAAATATCGCTTTAGAAAAAAAAAATATATATATTAATAAATAAAATTAATAAATTTGACAAGCAGCGTTAGAGAAGAGAGCAATGAAGCGGTTTTCAAGAGCATTCAATCAGCGCAGCAAAGAGCAGTGTTCTTGTTAGATAATCGAGAACGAAGAGCGTTTATTGCCTTCCCTCAAATAAGAACCGCTAAATTTTTCTTTTTGTTTTTTGGAATAGCGCCAGGTGCCGTTAGTGGGTTACGCGAGATGCTTCAGAAACATGACTGAGGTAAAAACTCGTGTTTTGTAGTAGAAGGATTACCACCAGATAATTATGTATACAACAAAATGCAATCACTGAGCGAATTTCTAACACTCACTGGTACTATATAGTATATGCCAAATATTTATTAAACACCGTCTTTTAAGTAAGCTGCATATATTATATATATTTTTTTCACATTTAAAATTACTAATAATTAAAAAAGTCGATTAAAATAATTCCACATATAAAAGTAAAGCAGCAAGAATACAGAAGAAGAGGAAACAGTCAGACACCTTTTATGTGAGTGTGAAAGCTTAGCTAGCTCCGCACTCTTGATGTAGCGGACATAGCGCATCTAAAACTAACGAAACTTTGCTTGTTTATTAAGGCTACCGGATGGTTTGAAAAGGAGCCCATAGAGTAAGGATAAGTTCCAGTTGTATCACAATGGACCTATGAAAGGTCCAAGAGTGCCATTGCGACAACCACCCCAGCTACCTACCTACCTACCTACTTACGTCCTCAATATATGATATATCAGATGTCTGCTGCATGCACATTTCGTGATCATGCGAGCTTAGTCTTTATGAAATTTTTTGAAAATCAGTTAGCATTGCTGATTTCGTTTTCTAATATTTTCTAACGCTGTTTTTTATTGTTTTTTTTCTTAATTCAAATTCAATTTACAAAATAAAACAAAAAAAAAAAATTATTAAGTTTAATCATTTGTAAATCAGTTTTCAAAGCAAAGAATTATATATAAAATTTAAAAACTAATCTATTCGTTTTTGGTTTAATTTTAAATTATGGGGCTGGCGCGGTACTTGCTTTCATATAATCAAAATTCGTGATACTATCTTCACGTCTAATATGCATTGATACTGTCAGCCACTCAACTATAGTATCTGATGAAATGGAGTAGGCACGTATACTACGAATACACTTATCTGTGTGTATGTACATACATATACTTGTATAATAATCACCTCATTTCGGGCTTATGAACCATATAAAAATCGCACATACTTATGAATAAACAAATTAGGTAAACACATATGTGTACATACACAGTTTTTAGGTGAGTGTGTATGTAATGAATTTCAATTAAATTGAAAATACAAATTGTCGCAAATAATTTGACCAATTTGCAGGATTATGAGTTATCATCGTGAAGGCGAATTAAAAAAAAAAAAAAAAAAAAAAAACGAGTAGATAACAAATATAAATAATATAAAACCAATAAACATAAAAACTACGCAGCACTTGGACTACTTAGCCGAAAATTTTTGATGAGAGACGAAAGAAAGTAAGAAAGAAATTAGCGTAAAAATAATATTATAAAAGAATAAAATCGTATATTATAAAAAAATATAACAAAGTAGCAATAAAATAAGCAGCACTGTCTCGAGTCGCACAAAAGTGAAAATTAAGTCAGTTATGAACAAAAATAAATCGTGTGATTTTCGGGTGATTCCAACATGGTTGCTGCTACTTGCCAGACAAATTCTAGCATGCACGACAAGATTCTTATCTTGCTTCACAGAAATTGGCAGCATCAGTAAAATGCGAAAAAATCAAAATAAATACACACACACATACACATATTTCAGAACATTTAGTGCTACACTGCCTGTCTGACATTGGAATGAAAGTGTGCTTTTGCCGGCGTCAGTGGAAAATTTCAATAGCAACGATAATGTATTTTTTTGTTCTTCGATGTACATTTGTACATGCACTTGTTTTTCCTTTATTTATTTTTTATCGAGTTTCACACTGCAACGCCATTCAATTGCATTTCAGTGATGCAGCAATTGACAATGTAAAATCAAATGATCACTGATTGTGCGGCAATTGTAGAATAAACATCGCATAGTGGAGAGAGGCAGAGAGAAATGAGTGGGGAAGAATAGTTTGGCGCTTGGCGGAATGTTCTGTTTTACTTGCGGCGCTTCGGTACGAAATCAATAAAAGCACCAATTAAATTGGCAAAACAAAAATCACGAAAAAGTTGGACGTAAACAAAACACGTAATAATACAATAAAACAAGCAACATAGCAAAATAGAACACATGTTTATGCGTGTACATTAAAATTTAGACAAGAATTGAGAAAAAATTGCAATAAATATTAAAAAAACAAAAAATAAATAAATACACAAAATAAAAGTAAGCACAGCTGTAGGCGTAAGAAATAAAAAGTAAAAGTTGAAAAAAATAATAATTTTATTTGATGACGGCAAAGACACTGCGTAATGTGAATGAGCAACTCAGCGCCTGCCTTGCAGGTGCCGCCACTTGCTGCTGCGAGTTTCATGGCTGATTGCCTAAAATGTCCATAGTATTACCTATATACCGTGCCGTAGCTGAATGGGTTGGTGCGTGACTACCCATCGGAATTCAGAGGGAACGTGGATACGAATCGGTGAAAGACCAAAATGAATAAAAAGGTTTTTTCTAATAGCGGTCGCCCCTCGGCAAGCAATGGCGAACGTCCGAGTGTATTTCTGCCAAGAAAAAGCTTCTCATAAAAAATATCTGCCGTTTGGAGTCGGCTTGAAACTGTAGATCCTTCCATTTGTGGAACAACATCAAGACGCACACAACAAATAGGAGGCGGAGCTCGGTTAAACACCCAAAAACAGGGTGTACGCGCCAATCATGTATGTATATGTATATATTACTTATACTATATATGTACATTTGTGCTGATAAAATCGATGTAATTTTGGAAGTGTCCAATTGAAATAATGTAAAATATTAATTATAAAGCTACCGATTTTTTTATTGACTTAATTTAGCTTAATTTAATTTACTTTAATTTAATTTAACTTGATTTAATTTAATTTAATTTTTTTTTAATTTAATTTAATTTAATTTAATTTAATTTAATTTAATTTAATTTAATTTAATTTAATTTAATTTAATTTAATTTAATTTAATTTAATTTAATTTAATTTAATTTAATTTAATTTAATTTAATTTAATTTAATTTAATTTAATTTAATTTAATTTAATTTAATTTAATTTAATTTAATTTAATTTAATTTAATTTAATTTAATTTAATTTAATTTAATTTAATTTAATTTAATTTAATTTAATTTAATTTAATTTAATTTAATTTAATTTAATTTAATTTAATTTAATTTAATTTAATTTAATTTAATTTAATTTAATTTAATTTAATTTAATTTAATTTAATTTAATTTAATTTAATTTAATTTAATTTAATTTAATTTAATTTAATTTAATTTAATTTAATTTAATTTAATTTAATTTAATTTAATTTAATTTAATTTAATTTAATTTAATTTAATTTAATTTAATTTAATTTAATTTAATTTAATTTAATTTAATTTAATTTAATTTAATTTAATTTAATTTAATTTAATTTAATTTAATTTAATTTAATTTAATTTAATTTAATTTAATTTAATTTAATTTAATTTAATTAATTTAATTTAATTTAATTTAATTTAATTTAATTTAATTTAATTTAATTTAGCTTAATTTAATTTAATTTAATTTAATTTAATTTAATTTAATTTAATTTAATTTAATTTAATTTAATTTAATTTAATTTAATTTAATTTAATTTAATTTAATTTAATTTAATTTAATTTAATTTAATTTAATTTAATTTAATTTAATTTAATTTAATTTAATTTAATTTAATTTAATTTAATTTAATTTAATTTATTTTAATTTAATTTAATTTTTTTTAATTTAATTTAATTGAATTTAATTTAAGTAAATTTAATTTTCGGTTCTAGATATTTCATTTTACCATACATTTTATTTGTGATTTTGTTTTTTTATATTTTATTATTTACTTATTACTTATTTGCGGCTCGCTGTCATACTTTGCCGATTTACTATATCACAATGTGCCTGCTCATATACATAAATAACGTCTCGTTTGCTTTTATTTTGCAGTTTCGAAGAGGCTAAGTTTGTGGTGGCTGTCACGGCTTGCAGCTGCTCAGGAATCTCAGCTGCGTATTAGCAGTAAAATTAAAATAATGATTTAATTTCTTTATAGTTTTCTTAATTGTTTTGCTACTGTGAGAATATGCATTTATATGCATACATAAATACACCAATAAAAAAAAGATAACATTTTTGAGTCACATGCAAAGTCTGCAGTAGTTGAGAGTATTCATACGCAACGGTATACCATTTAACATATGTGTTTACATGGAAGCTGTTGGAAATGTTATTTCAGCAATGACGAAACTGCTTTCTACAGAAATGATAAATTCAATTACCTAAAACTACAAATTCATATTAAACTGCAATCAAATTGTGACGAACGGTGCTTGAATTTATTGGTTTGGTCGCCAACATTTCTACTAATATGCATAGGATCGCTGTTGAGACTGTGGTAGTGCTGTTTTTGCCATTTTTGTGTTAGTAAATATTTAAATTGTTTACTTCTGTTTGGATAAAATTTGCCATTTTTGTGTTAGTATTGTGTAAGCTGAAAGCTTATGAACTTTTAAATTTAATATGGTTTTATTTATAAAATTTAACAATAAATTAAATTAATTAAATAAATCCTAATCTCAATTTTTTGACCCGTAAAATGAGTCCTTTAGATCCACTTATCTCATGTGTCATTCTAGTTTTATGTACAAAAGCAGTTATATGTGAGTTTTGATGGGCTTGTAATTTTTTGAAATATTTTTTGTTGCTGTTTTTAATATGAGTATTCTAAGAGCTCTGCCACTTCTAGAGTTCTTGATGCTGCTATTATTATTCGAAGTATTTCTGACTACGTCATTTGTCTCGTATGGATTTTTATGATTTGGTTTTATGGCATAGATGATTAAATAATTACTTATTCGTTTTCTTTGTTTTTACTTAACTAACCTGATTAGGCCGACTCTACAAGTCAACTGACGCCACGAACTGATAAATTTAACTGTATTATAATTTTTGCTATTAAATCACTCGAAACAAACAATTAAAAATTAACAACCAGTATATTGTGACATATTAAAATCCTGTTTTCAAAGTATGCATGAAAAATGAACTAATCAAAACGCTGAAGAAGCAGCAGGAAACCCCCAATTTTAGAACACTAAAATTTTACTTCTAATGAGCAACCAGTTAGCTTTCTGCAAAGATATTTGCATATTTGCACATATAGGTAAGTATCTTCCTATACATACATACATATATCAGCATACATGTGGAAAAAAATGAAAACATTTGCAACACCTTGGCAAATAACATAAACAAGTTAAGAAAAAAAAACGCTATAAATTAAAAAAAAAGGAAATATAAAATTTATGAAAAATTAATACCATCTAAAAATTTCAAATACGAATAATTAAAGGTAAATGCCATAGTCACGAGCGACGCTGGGCGCAAAAAACAGTATAGAGTTTTGGTGCTGCATTAAATTGCAACGAGTCGTGAGAATCGCAAACGTAAATTACTGTAAAATGGACACAAGAGATGAGAAAAAAATGTATACAAAGACTTTTATTTACGTTTCTCTTTTATTTTATTATTTTAAATTCTTGCGCAGTCACAATGAAAATTTGCATTTTCGTTTCGCACTACGTTCGCTATGACCGCGGCCTTGTCGTTTTCATAATGTCGTAATAAATTAATCTCATGCAAAACAAAAACATCGTAAATGTGTATTAAAATAGTTGCAGCTGCAACAGCTATCAATTGCACAAGCCTTGCGCGTACAAACATACACACATACTTACATACAAGTACATAAAGCTGTAAGCAAATAACAGTACATGACTTGACTAAAAATGCCCGAAATTCCAATCATACCGCCATCAGTGTGTCAGGAGAGGAAAACCAAAAATATCAGTCCAACTAATTAACGCAAAAAAACGGCTACCATAAAAGAATAAATAAAAAAGGGGAGGGAGAAAATAAGGTAAAACATACATTTAACGAAATCAACCAACGGCTTGCCACAAAAAAAAGAAAACAATTCACTGCACTGCGCTTAACAACTACCTTGAGATTTATTTTTAATTTACTGCACATATGAGCGCAAATCAAGCAAAATAAATCAGGCAGTACTTACTTACATACTCGTACCTATGTATGTCTGTTTGTGTTTGTCTGAAAGCGCACGCTGTGGTGCGCTTAGTACCAGGCACTGTTGCGGCTGTGCATTGGCAAAAATGACGAAAAGCGTGCGCTTGTAAAGAATGATGCTTATAAGCCGAAACAAACAGCAAAACACGAGTGCAAATTACATTGCAGACGAGCTGGGAAATAACGTAAATTGTATTGTATACAATTGGATTTGGTGTTGCTTTGCAATGCATTGTTACGCTGATGTAAAGTTAAGGCTCATATGAAGGTTCAAACGAATTTGGTGCTACCTTGAAACGGGATGAAGTTAGACGAAGCTCGTAGATGACACAGTTAATACATGAATATATGTAGATAAAAAGATATTTCTATATTAACATTTAATCTACCGCCATTGACTTTACTAAAAAGATTTGTGCGATAAGTTATGAGGGGAGGTGAAAATACGGAAGCGGAACGAATAGGAAGAGATGAAAGATGAAATCATGCCTGCTTTTCAATACGTACTCCTTTAAGCCGAATACACTCTCAACAATTTTCATAAAGTTTATTGATAAAATCAACAAAAAAAAATTTAATCTTCAACTCAGCTTTGTACTGATGAAACCAACTATCGTCTACAATAGCCGCAATGTTCATAAATTCATCTCTATTTCCACTACACAGATTCAAAAACTCGCGTATACACTTGACTCTTTAGCAGCTTCTGTTTCCGTACCCATCTTGTGCTGATATTAGACACACACATAAATGATTATGGAAGATGCCTAAAACGATCATGGATGACTCTCAACTAGTTATGTGGCTTATTGAGTTTTAAAAAGTGTATCGGCTAGTTTCGAATCTTCCGATAATGCCTGAGAACGCCACCTTAAACGGCCGGCCTGAGTGCCAATCGTTTTTAATTTAATTAATAAGTGGCTCTCTAGTTTGTTTTGGGTGTTTGGGCGAGCTACTCCTCATATTTGTGGCATGCGTTTTGTTGTTGTCAAATATACAGATGCCATTTATCAATCACTGCTTTTTGGGGGAAAGAGCTCACACCGACAGATGAATTCACTTCCATAATGAACTTTTGAAATATTGACGAATAAACGCAAAATAGTAGAAAAATATCAAAAAATACTTTTCTTGCTGTAATTGAGTTCCTTACTAAGCAAAGAAAAGTATCATAGATGAGAGAGGTGTTCAGGTGCGCTCTTGGTTTACTAAAACTTACATAGTATTTGTAGTGGTAAATAGTCGTGAAGTGAAATTCCCCACTTTCCACATGCACACAATTTTTGCTCGCCCCTCATATAAGTATACATACATATGCATATCTATGGTATATGAATGTTATTAAGCAAATAGCAATAACTTAACAGCGATTGAGCGAATATTTTAACTAATGCCTGTAAAACTGTAGTGAATTAATTGGAAAAAATGCGCATAACAAATTCCTTTCCCTTCTTTTTCAAAAATTGTCATTTATGATATGTTATTAATTTATTCTTCTTCTTCTTTTTTACATTTTAACATTTCAATAGCCGCTTCAACAACCTCTAACAAAAGGAAAAATACAACTTAAACTTATAACAAGTGCAATATGACCGTAAAAAAATCGATGCAACTCTCCAGCTTGAGCAACAAATGCCGAAAAATCGGAAGCAAAGCAAATTTAGTACATAAATTCATGTAAAAGTAGTTACTTTTGCGCGCTGCTAAATAAACCACTTAAATTCGTTGATAAATTGCGCCTGCAATGTGAATTTGTAAGCGACTAACTCAGCAAAATTTTCGGTGAAGTACCCCATAATTTGATGAAAATTTGATAAACAAAAACGTGAGCAAGCGTATCAAGGGTTCAAATATATTGTACTTCATATTTATTTATAGATTTTTAAATCAGCTATCTATTGATCTGTACACATACCTATGTACATATTGAAGTATATAAAAGCAACATTTTGTGCATTAATAAATTGTAAAGCCTTTCTGTTCTCTGATACCATACTAACATAAATAATCACTCAATTACGAGCGTACGGAAAACTTGAGTGTTTTGCAACATTTGTTTCAAAATCATTTTCCAAGCTGTCTTCATAGAGTTTGAATTTCCTTGACCCTCCTCAAGTATTTCTCTGTTATTTGAGGTTGAAGCCAATATGTTGTTGAACTTATCAATAATTTAAATATTTGCATAAGTGTACTTATGTACATATGTATGCGATTAAGTAAATACATGTGACACATAAAAAATAGCATACATACATACATAAATATGGGAATAGTTTGTTGATTAAGCTGCTTGAGACAGGCGAAAACTGGTTAATATACTTAATGTTATTTTCGCCATTAATTTGTTTAATTATAAATTTTGCGTTGCTTCTTTACTTCTTTGTACGGCCTCCAGAACACTTCCACGTTTCAGTATATATTTGTATTTCATATGTATATACAAAAGCATATATGTTTTCGAAGCTGTCGCGGGTAGTGCCACAAAAATGTACACAACATTTTTTTTCTTGGATTGTGTTTAAAATGAGTTTTATACAAATTCTGCTTGAAATACCGGCTGCTGTTTCGCTTGAAGCTTTCTCTTACGAGTGCAGTACCTTTCGCTCTGTAAACTTAATAATATCAGAATTAAGTTGTTGTTTGAGCCGAAGGCCTTAGTAGCCAGCGCCTTTTTTAAATTTTACTGTACTGGTTATTTATAATTATTACTCTCACAAAAAAAGAGATAAATAAATAAAATGTTGGTTTTTTGTGGCGCCGAAAATATGCTAAGTGTGACAATAGAGCGACGGCTTGTTGTGAAACTTCGCAAACAATTTGGGAAAACCGCCAATGAGGCTTATTTATATAATTTATTGATAAAAGTGTATTGCAGTAATTGTTCATGCATGCACGTGTTTTTGAGTTTTTTATCCGTCTTCAAGAGAGCTGAGTAGGTGTTGAAGATGATTTACGCGCAGGTCGCTCTTTCACATAAAAAACAAGGAAGAGCGACCTGCGACCATTGCAAAAACAAACAGCCGATTTTTTCCGATATTTATGAGATTTGCCAACTTTACTATCCTAACGTATGACTGTAGCTGCAACATTATAGCAACAAGTAATATAAGCAGTGGTAATAAATTGGTTGTACTTTAGAAGCATAGACACGTGCTGCGACGCAGAAAAAAAGCTTAGATTTCGGGTTTACTTAATAGAATCAGAATATTTTTTACTTGTTTTCAATTTGAAGAAGTAGAAAAATGTCTTAATGCGCACTCGCAAACATACGATCTGTATTGCACTCATATGTATTTACGCACACATGCTGTGGTCAGCAGCATATGTTTATAAACATTATTGCTAGCCACATATTTAGTAAGCTTTAACATGTTGCCGTGTTAGTACAATGAAAATTGTGATTTGGCGTTGTGGTCTGTGTTAAACGCTTGTATATTCGGTTGTTGTTGTTTTTGCACACGTTTTTTCTTCGACATTATTTGTTATTGCCGGAGCTCAGCTGTGGTTCAAGCTGTCTGCCTGGCCGATTGTTGCTTGCTTCGTGTCTGCTGACCGCAAAGTTAAATAAATTTACACAAAGAAAAGTCAATAATAACAGCAAACAAGCATAAAAATAGCAGCAAAAACAATAATAACTAAACAAGTATGTATGTGCAACAGCAACACAAAAAGTGCGAACAACCACACGTTGCGAACATACACTTTACTTTGTTTTTGGCAGTGGTGTTTATGCAAGCGTGTGTCTGTGTGTGTGTGTTCTTTTTTATGCCTTTTTACTACATTTTGAGACCGACTTGGCCATACTCGTTACTTGCTCGCGTATGCGGTTAGAGGTACTCAGCATCATAGCAACATCGCTTGCGGCTGATAGCCAATATTGCATGCGACGCCACCAAAAACAACAACGCAGACACAGCAACTAAACCAGCAGCAATCGACCGACCGACCACCACCGGTTGTTGCTTGGCTTGGCAGAAACCCACTTTTGGTTACAGCACGAGATTTGCAAAGAGTTTAAATGTTTATTTTTAGATGTTGCAGCCAGTCGTGGTGACGTTTTATTGTTGGCATTGTTGTTGTTGGTGTCTTTTGTTTTGAACTTTTTTGTTTTCCATGGCCTCTGTTGCCGCATTGTCGTCGTTACATGCGACAGCATGACTTGGCCGTATGCAGTTGTTTGGTTGCATGTTTGGATTTGGTGTATAATTACAATTTGCTAGTAGCCGAAAATTTGTTGCATGCTCGCTAAAAGTTTTCTGGTTTTTTGTTGGTTTTACTTCAACACTAAATACATATATATATATGCACATATAAAAGCTTATATGTGCGCACACAAAAATAATGGCTTACATAAATAAGCCGAAGTTAAAAAGTTTTTATGCAATTTACGAGCATAAATTTTAGGTGTTTCCATGAGTTGTTGAAAAAATAATGTCAAAAGGGGCTTAATAAAAAGGGAAGTATATAATATTTTATAAAAAAAATAAATACTGAAAAAATTAAAATTAAAATTTTCTGATATTTCTGAGAAGTTAGTAAGAGCTGCGCATGACGCGGCACTTCAGTAACCTCGAAGCAGATGTAAAGCAACTGGGATGAAGATCGGGAATAAATATCTATATATCATATATAGCAATAGTTGCACGATTGACCCGATTTTAGAAATTTAGTAATTTAGTTTTATATTTTATAATTTAAAAGCAGTTAGAAACTGAAAGGACGCAGATAAAAGTATGCCTAGATTTTGCGAAAATGTCATAAAGGTGTTTAAAGAGCTGAAGAAAGTTGTGGATATTTCGCACGGGTAGCGTACGGCTACCTCTGAACCTTGATGAACGTACATTAGACACGTTTAGGCCAGTTTTAAGTCAGTTGTTGGGCTTGAAGTCGAGTGATACAAATGCGCCTATTAGATTTTGAGCTCTAGAAACGTGAAGTTCCCTCAAAAGGGAATCCAAGTGTAGTACAATGGACTTAATTAATGTCTGAGTGCTGCACTTGCTAGTTGCCCCGACAAAAAAAAAAAGTGAAGTTCACTGTCCACTTGCAGAAAAGGCAACTTGAGAGATACATTCCTCCTGAGGAGTAATGTCACTCGAATGGTCGGAAGAATGCCCAGCTTACAGGATTTATTTTGGAAGTATGGCAAAAGGATAGGCAATCTTTTCAGAAGCAGATGGTTTACTTTCTATTTATTGAAGTATGAAAAATATTTATTTTCTTATCATTCAGATACAAATTAGTGGCGACATAACCAATTTTCCAAACACCTTCACGGGCGTGCGGGCTCCCGTAAACTGTTAAGACTTGGGAGTATTTTCTATTCTATGCGATGCATAAGAATTGTTGAAATTGCAGCAAAATTTAACAAATGTTACACTTTCTGAAATTTGTGTTTTAGATTTTGGCTCAAAGCAATGCAGTTAAGAGCAGGAAATTATTTATAAAAAAAGAGAAACTCTGTTGCAATAATTTTGAATCTACTTGAAAAATTTTAAAGCATTAAAGAAATCGGTCTGTCTAGCATCAAGAAGTGACGCTGCTACAAAATATCAAATTGAAACTGGGAGAAAGTATTTCCGCCCCAACTGAATATTAATTTTAAGATCCTAAAAAATTGTTTAAGGTAAAAAAATTTTTTTTTTCAAAAGCCTATTTTCATATTCCCCCTTAAAATTATGCTTTGTGGGATTTAAAACTCTTGGAGAGCATTTATATCCCCTTACAGCATAAACAGCTTCTAGCTAAAAATGGTATGAATGGAAGGCAAGGCAGAAGCAGACAACAATAAACGGGCTGCCAATGGGCACCTTAATTCCCTCTACTTTTTCATTGTTTATTTCTACTCCTTTCTTTCACATTTTTACGAGTTGTAAGGTGCAGTACCAGATAGCCATGAAAAAGGCCCTCATAAAAAATATCTGCCATTCGGAGTTGGCTTGAAACTGTAGGCCCCTCCATTTGTGGAACACCATCAAGCCGCACGCCACAAATAGGAGGAGGAGCTCGCCCAAACACCCAGAAATAGTCTACGCCCCAATTTTATACATATATATAGTTCCAGTACTGTACAGAAAGAACTCTGGCGGTGTGTGATTTAAAGACGCGCTTACAGCCTACTCCCTCTTTATTTCCTACAAAGGGTAGACGAATATAATGCGGCTAGTTTCTGCAGTCTAACCTTTTTATTCTTATGCTTAAACGCTATTTTCCTTTTAAATTAGCAAAATGAAAGAAAACACAACTCGCAGTCTGAATAAAGTGTCTGCAGTCCAAAAAGCAAACGACGTCGAAAGAAATCTACTCGTGAGCCAACACCTTCTTCCCCACATGCACACTGGCATGTGCACTTTTTCATTTTCTAAAGACATAGCGCACTTGTGGTTTTTTCCATTACAGGTTTTCCTTTACTATTTCAATTTCTATGCTTCGTATCCTTTTTATTTTGTACCCGCGTCTTCGCGAAGACATTTAGCACAGACACACAAACCTACTAGAAAAGATGATTTTTTCTGCTATTTAATTAAAGTTGAGGCTGAATGAGCATCGTCACTTGTGTGCGAATGGTTAAAAAAAAAGAAGAAAAAAAAAACAAAAAAAAAAAAGAACAAACAATGGACAAGAAAAAAATTAAGAAACGACAATATGGCTTAGACTGGACTGGTTTGGTTTATACCGCCAAGTACTTGACGGTACTGACCGAACACTGGTCAGCGACACACAATTCAAGAAGTACACATATGTACATACATACATACACTCGAATCTAAGTATATAGTAGCTTGTGAGACACAACTGGGTGCGTCGCAAATAAAAAAGTTAGCGCTACAATTGCATGTGTCTTATGTGGGACGCCGCGCCGTGGACTCGAATTGAGCGCTGTTACAGGCGCATGCGCTTTGTGCGCATTTTAAACGGCACACGAGCGGCTGCTTATCCTCGCATGCGACACACACACATATATGCACGCAAGTGCGTTCGAAAAAGAGAGAAGTTCTTGCGCGTGGGTCACAATTCAGCGCAATTTATGTCCAACGCCATGCCATTTTTTTCTGTACGATCGATATGCACTCGCATTTGTGCATTTGTGCATTTGTATGTGTGTTTGTCTCTTTTAGCAAGCAGATATTTTCGGCCGGTCTGCGTTTGCTATGGATTTGACACTTGTAAACCTTCTCTCCTTCTTCCTCTTTCTCCTTTTCTCTGCGTATGAATATGTGTGTAATTGTGCACCTATGTATGCACATACATACATACATACGTATGTCGCAGGCCTTTCCTTAGCATTGTATTATTCGTACGCCTCAGAGAAGCTGTCATTTAAATTAATCTTGAGTCATTTATTTATTTGCGTATTTCAACCATCGGCGTATATTTTTGTATGTATGTATGTACATATTTACATTAATGTGCTTTTTAATAGTTTATTTTTTCTTTTTAGCTTTGCTTTTATTTTGACAAATTCTGAATTTTTTGTCTTCGACTTTCATATGCTTGGAGTGTGTTGCTTGATTGTTTTCTACTTTTTCGCTGTTTTTACTCATTTGATTTTACATATTATTCTTGTGCCTAAAGAAAGTAGAAATTTTGTGTTGTTCAATTAATGATTATCGTACGATCTCCTACACACGAGACAAGTTTGCAAGCGTAAAAATATACATAAAAATGTGCATTCGTACTAACTCACTTACTTATCGACTACTTCTCGTCGCACATACACACATTTGTATGTATGTATGCATGCAATCTGTCTCATTCGACTGTTGGTGGGCTATTTATTTGCCTGCTGGTCATTTGGTCGCTCGCGGCTCTTTTTTGTGCGCACTGCGCATTCTTTTCGCTTTAAAATTTCTCAAATATGCAGGTTAACATACAAAAGTAATGAGTCGGTGTTTCGAATTTGGCAGTGAGAATAAATTATGCGCTATCGCATTGTGCCCCTTTGCCATTTTTTTATTTCTCATCATCTCGCATCTCAAGTAGCATCGACGTTGCTTCATAATCTGTGGTTTTGCTGCTCATTTTCAATATGATTTTTAAATTTATTGTATTTTTTCTTTTGTAAGTGGGCCTGGGTTTTTTTTGGTTTGGTGATCGAAATGAATATGCGATAAATAAGATTAACTTTAAATTAAGGTTAAAGGCGTTTGTGTTACTTCTTTTTCTGCTTTATCGAGGTAGAAGAATTTGGAAGAAAGGTTATTGACATTTATTTAAAACTTAAAGTAAATGAAAGCTTATGATGGCGTGCATGAGTGGCCTTCCAGGTGGCATATAGTGGTTTATTTTTGTGGTCACAGATGTTGCACTTGTGGTGCCGGGGTGGAATTTAGCCGAAGGGGGGGTTTGGTATAGTATAAGTGGGAGCGTTCCCCACATACCATTGGTGTGATGGCACTTTTGTTGATAATGTTTGAGATGACATTTTGATTTAAACCTCCTTAAAAGGCCAAAAAATATCGTGGTTTAGTTCGTGGTTCGGGGCACAACACTATTACTATATTTATGCTAAAATATATAATACATGTATACATACATACATACATACTTATATTGCATATCAAGGCGCACTCATTAAGGGGGTCTTCTACCGTCACGGTTTGAAAAAATCGATTTTTTTTTTTTTAGATTTTTTAAAAGCTACTAATGTTAAGAGTATGCTATAAAGAGGGTTTTATGAAAAACATGTTCCTTCATGAGCATTTCGGGGAGAATACATGCATGCGCGTGGCATTTTCGAGCGTTTCTGTGGCGTGACTTTATCTTTAAACGCCTTTTCCCGAAAGTTGACTTTTTTCAACTTTCTGGTCACACATCTACTATAAATATTTGTCGAATTCATTCCATCTTTTTTCCAGTTATTCAGTGAACATCTCGCTATGTTTTCCCAGACCACTTTTTTCAATTTTTGATTAGTTTAATTTTGCGGGCCTCTAAAGTGTAAAAAAAAGAAGAGGAAATTTTCAAACTTTTTTTTTAAAATCACGCATTTTTTACAAATTTCAAAATATTTAAAATCGCCACTGGGAAAACATAGCCAACGCTACACTTTATGATAAAAAAAAAATTTTTTTGATTTCAGATAAGTAAAATGGTCGATCGCGTGCCACAAAGTCGCCTAGGACATTTTTACAAGGGCAACCTCGAGGACGGTTCAAGGACACAGGGCCAAAGAATTCGATTTGAAAAATATATTTTTAAATAGTGCAAACTTGTGCAAATTAAATAAAAAGAATCTGATTTCATTATCTCAAGTGGTTGCTTTGTAATTAATTCCCAAAAATAGGCCCGAGATTAAGGCGCGACGGTAGAAGACCCCCTTAAAGTTGATGACATTAGACTAACAACAACGTTTTGTTCAGTGTTCATTCACGACAGAAGAAAATAGAAAAGAAAAGGACGAACTGCCCTGAATAGCCGACATTCATTTGAAGCTAGAAGCACACGATGATAGTGCGCACGTACACGACGAGCGAAAAAAAATCAGCTGGTCTACTGCTATCACCTATAATAGATGCGCCTTGATTGCATTTATTATTTAAAAAAAAAAATGAAAGATAACTTGGTTTACGAATTTTAAAATTTTTATTTATTTTTCAATGTACAGAGCGGCCTTTTTAAATGATTAAATAGCTACAAATCTATTTGTAGTAGCTGCTCTACTCTTTCCTGAGCTTATTGAAACCCTTTTTTCGCACACTCATCTGCTTTCTCACTTACTGAAGTGCCAGAAATTAGTGAAGGTTGATGTTGTGACGTCAAACATTTTTCATGGGTCTTCGATATTTTTGAAATTGTTGCGAGCCATTCGTTACCGATACGAGTACCTTCATCATAGCTTGACTTTCCACAAAAATCAGAGCTTTGAAGTATCTTGGCTTGAAAAACTCGGCACTAATTTGGAGGTAGCTTCTATTCTTCTTAAGCGTCATTTTGGAATGTTTTGTGAAGATGGAAATCTCTCGAAAACACATTTTTAGAAGTGTGTTAGCAGTCCGACGTACTTTATATCGCACTAAAAATTTAAGTCAGATCTTTTATTGCTGATCATATTATTTCATATTTTCGTATTTTCGGGAATTTTCACTTGACATGCATCTGTTTCAATTGCCATTTCAATTTTTTTAATCACTTTGTGTAATTTTCATCGTCATTGTCGCAATTAATTTAGGTGCTCGTAAATTTTTTTCAAGTCAACGGCATTAATTAAATATTTACAAGGCTTTCGTGCACAATTAAGTAGAATGAAACAAAAGTACAAACATACGAGTGTTACACCAATACATAGAGGTGTCCAAAGAATGATGTAAGTGAAGTAACTCCTTATTCGTAGCAATGAAAGTGGATGTGTCTAAGTGGCAGAAGTAAGTTGCTGAATAACCACCCGGCAGGGAAATCGATTCTTAAAGTTTTGTACTCAGGGGGAATGGAAAGACAGGTTTTCCAAATAAATAAATGTGCACCATTCTATTTCCTTCATCAATTGACAGCTGGTTAAGGTGATTGAAGTGACTGAGCGATGATTAAAATATAAAATATTTGCCTTAGCCTTTTTAAGGGCTCACCAGCTTTGCAAGTATCTGCGCTGGTTAACAGCAAAATGATATAAAAAATGGTGTTTTGGTCAATGGCAACTCTCTCTGAGGGTATTTCTGCCATATGAAAAAAAGCTTCTCATAAAAAACTATTGACCGTTCGGAGTCGGCTTAAAACTGCAGATCCCTCCATTTGTGTAACAACATTAAGACGCACGTCACAAAAACGAGGAGCAGCTCGGCCAAACATCTAACAGGATGGTATGCGCCAATTATTATTATTATTTTTTAACTTGATCATAGGTCATAATCTATTGGCTGCACATGCGTACAAGATAGGGATTGCTAACACGGATGCAGATGCAGGAAATGCAGAGAGGATGTTGAGAAAAACATTAGAACACCTTCTGTGCGTCTGTCCGGCATTATTAAAAACGCGTTTAAAATGCCTGGAAGCCCCATTGTTTGAGGGTCTGGAGGACGTCTCAAAAGCGCGTCTCCTAGCTCTGCTTAGATTCGCCAAAAGCGCTGACATCCTACATGATGTCTACTTTCAGTATTCATAGAGGTCGGTCTGCATCTGGTATCGCTAGGGACCAAAAGGTCTATGCGTGGCTTATTGCCAATCAGGCTAACGTAACTTGAAATTAATTGTGCGGTCAAACCCAGTAAATCGATCAATTGCCTAGTTTAGGGCAATTGTCAAACTAGTTTCCAACTAGTCCCCAACTAGTCCGCAGTTTAAAAAAAGTGCATATGCATTTTGCGTACATATGCATGCAAGTATAATTCTTTAAATGGTTCTCGTCGAAAATCAATTGCTTGATTATATAACATACTTAAGTAAGTGAAAAGCAGTTAAGTGTGCTTGAGCTATTCATTTTCAGACCAGTGAAGTGTAATTAATGCAGTTAAATAGTAGTTGAGTGGCGTAGTCATAAAGTATTTTCGCTTTTAATTATAAATAAATATTATTTTTACATTCTATTTGTATGTACAAATGTAATTGGGCAAATTATATTTTTTCATACAATGAATGTGCGGAAAAAAAATTAATTTTCCACTGCAGCCTGTTACGTGATATTCGCGCACTTTTAAACGCCTTCACGCAAAGAATATTTTCCCTTCTTAATATACGTTTCGCATGTGTCCTAAATTGTTAAAATAAAACACATTTCTCCACGCAACTACATACACACACATGCCTTACACGCAAGGGGAAATCAGTTAATCGCGTGTATTCGACTTATTTGCTGTGTAAATTGATTTTTTTGCTTAACTAGTGATCGTGTCACAAATCGATCAAATAAACTGCGCAGGAATAAGAGAATAAAAAATTAAGCTAAAAAAATGCAATTCAATATAAAGATGTAAGTGTGTAGGTGCCACTCGGCATGATTATTCACAAAAATTCAATTGGCTTCAATTGAAATGCGTAATACACAAATTAATCAGACATTGAAATAATTGGAAAAAAAGAACAAACGAGCCAAGCAAAATAGGAAGCTGCTTAACAAAAGAACAAAAGCGCCGCAAGCCGCAATGTCAAGTGAAAAGAAAAATACATATTTTCAAATTAAAAGCGTATAAAAATAACTGCCAAAATATTTATACACACATATTGATGCACGTATGCACATAGCTACACACATATTTAAACACATTAAAAACACTGGTATCCATATTTTGGCATGCCACGTGCCTTTAGCTCAAAGTGTTGGAAGACGTGCCAGACATGGACATTAAAATTCTATTTTTGTTAAGCTTTTTTTTCTTAACAAAAAGTTTCCAATAATACATTTTTTAATTGGCTTTTGTAATTATACATTTACACATTTTTAAAACATTATGTTGCATATATAATGCAACAATAACAATTAATAATTTCGGGGGGTTCACTCTATTGCATCTAAAAACCATTTACGGGGTTTTTTGTTATTAATACCACCGTTTTTCAAATTGTAATTAAACAAAAAAATTGTGTTGCAACTTACAAGTCATTTATAGCTCATTTATATAAAGCCAATAAACACATTACCGTGTTTTAAAAATCTGTTAAGCTTTCGAGCTGCTAAATTCATCCGCTAGTTAATGTGTTGTTCTTGTTGTTGTTGTTGTTGTAGCAGCATAAACATTCCTCATATATGTATGAGGAATGCTGCTGAAGGGACAGTCCTTGGCCGGATATAAATCCGGGTCGTTCCGGTAACCGGTAGAACGGTAGAACCGACTGTCGTGTCCTTAATGTGTCCTCGCCCTCATTAGTATTGTGGACGGCGTGCGACGAAGTGACTTGCGTCAAACGATTGGAAAGCGTGCAGAGGAATGCTGGAGAATGTGTTAACCGGCGCTATGAGCACAACTCCCAAGGCGGCAATAGAAAGACTTCTCAACTGGCATTCAATCAAACTAAACGGTTTTCCAATAACAGGTGTTATTTTGAATAGCCAGCTATTTCGGTAGATGTAATTTTTGAAGCCGTAATTTTTTGATATTTGATAAGTAGAAACTACGCCATTAATAAAAATAGAACGATACACGCTTAAAAAACGCATTGAAATTATTAAAATTCACTATAAAAATGGTGAAAATCTGGCAGAGATGGGTCGTAAAAACCGTACATTTTTGGTCATCGAGTCACTGTTTGGTGCGGTTTTTTCCATCGGGCCATTTTTTTTCGAAAATGAGCGAGGAGCCGCGGTTACAGTAAATGGCGAGCGTCGGCGTGACATGCTCAACGAGTTGTTTGAGAAATTGAAGAGAATGACATGGACGACATTTGGTTTCAACAGGACGGTGCAACTTGTCACACTGCCAAAGTTACACTCGAACTTTTGGCCACCGTTTTTGAAAACCGAATAATCAGTCGAACTTCCGATATCAATTGGCCGCCTCGGAGCTGTGATTTAAGCCCGTTGGACTATTTTTTGTGGGGAGCCGTTAAGGACGAATGCTATGCGAACCATCCAGAGACGATTAAGGCTTTAAAACACGAAATCGAAGTTGCCATTCATGAAATTGGAGCCCAAACAATCGAAAATGTGCTTAAAAATTGGATTGATCGAATGGCCTACTGTAAAACCTGTCGTGGCAGTCATTTGAACAATATTATTTTTCATTCATAAATGACAATATTCAATCTACAAAATAAAAAAAAAGTTTGAAAAAATATTGATTAGTTTTTTTTTATAGCCGATTCAAAAAGCAAACTTTACATGGCCCACCCTATATTATTTACTTTTACTTGTGACGTGACGCCTCTTCACTAAATGTAGCTTAGTGATTTGGGCAGTCTTACTTATTGAGATGATTCGATCACTAATCTTGTTGGCATTATTTCATATTGGCGTGTGAAACTAAACGGTAGCTAGTCAAAGCTGATCGACTTTAAGTAATAAAAATAAAATTTTTATGTTACAAAAGTTTAAAACATTAACTAAGATACAGGGAAACGTTTTCATTTCGCTAAATTAAACTATTTGTTGTACATTGGCCATACAAAGTGAATACCCAGAAAGGAATATGCAAATTAAATAATTCAAAAATAAATATTTAAGTTTTGTAGAAAAAGTGCATTTGCTTGAATAATCAACGAAATAACAGTAAAAGAATATTGGGATATTCATAGCTTTCTTTCTTCTTCAAAAAGGTGAAAACTTATACTTAATGGTATATTTAAAAAGTCATAACAATATTTTATAAGTACATTTATTATGCGTATTACTCTTACAATGTACGATAAATTGTCTTAATTGTTGTGGGAATTTTGCTCAAGTCGAACTTGTTGCTGTTAGTTAGCAAAAATAAACTAAAAAAAAAATTGAAAATAAAATAAAGTAGTAAATAATACAAATCAAATGCAATGAGTCGTCGACGACAAGGAAGTGTTTCGATCACTTGTGCTGTATATAATAATTTTCCACTTAGTATACTCCTATCGGATTACATACATGCATACATACATATTTGACTAGGCTCTGGCCTAGACTCTTTGAAACATAACGATTTATTTAAGTGTTCCCGCAAGTAAATAAATATACAGAATAAATTTGTTTTTTATTGTATTTCAAAGCAAATCGAAATAGAAAAAATGCGCAAACACATTCCATTACTGGCTGCTCTGTCTATAAATAACTAACCATGTTTGCTGACAAATTCAATTCGATAACTGCATCGGCGCTGATTTATTATTATTGGCAGGTTTCTAACAACTCACTTAATGCTGAGTTTTTGTTTTTGTTTCTTTTTTTTTTGCCCCAATAGTTATTTGGCATTTGTATGCGTACAAATGTTTTCACACACTCACCTTCACCGGCTCATCGTTTTCAAAACCTCCGTTGCTGAAACCTGTCATTTTGCCAGCCCAAGTAAATCACAAGCCTTTAAACTTTTTCGTTATTGAAGTCTCTCTCTCACTCACTCTCCTATTTGGCTCGCTTTTGTTGTTTGTCGCAGTTAGTCGTATGGAATTTCGTGCTGTAGTTTTTGTAATTAAAGCTGTAAAGAGAAGATGTGAAGGAAGTATTTAATAAATGTGTGAGAATTTTCGTTTGAATGTTGTTTTCAAAAAGTGAAAAAAGCATACAATTTAATTACAAACAAACATAAAATAGTTATAATCTGCTAAATAAATTTCAAAACTTCGACTGTGTCATTTGATGAAGGACTGAAAATTACAGAATTAGGGTAGCCTCATGACGTTTTGGGAATCAATTTGAGCTCAGAAGTGAAAGTATGTATATGTAAGTATCATATGACAGCCTGAAATTAATGAGATACATAGAGACACACTTACGACTTTTTTCTTCTTCTTTTTTATACTACTTATAATTAGTGTCTATTTTGGCTTTGTTGTGTGAAATGAAAGTATGTAAACTATTACATTAGTACCTTAAGATATGTTAATATTTTATTTATAGATAGGTAGGCGAAATGGTTGAAGTACCACTCTGGCACTCCCCAAGTAGCACTAAAGCACAGTTTTGATACAATTATAAGACCTCCAACAGACAGATATCTACAGCCAGCCAGAGCTGTTAATGTAATAGAGAAGATTGATGGGATTTAGGATTTAACATTGCCCCAGGCTGTGGAAGAAAGGAGCACCCAGAGACCTTAATCGCCTAGCTGCCAAACCCGGACATTTACAGAGAAAATGCTCAACAGTCTTCTTCGCTGAAAGGTCACCTCAGCTTCTGAAATGGGCATTAATTGGTAAAGCTTTTTTTATTTATTATTGTTATTCGAATGCCGAATTTGAAATTTGGTTCGATGCAAGTGAAGTTGGTATTAAGAAAATTTGAAGTTAAAAGAATAAAATGTCGTGAAAATGTGGTACGTATGAATATGAAACCCAGTAATTAAATTCTTTGGCTACTTTGAAAATTTAGGATAGTAAAATAATTTTATTTTGCTAAATATAGTACAATATATCCAAAAGTCTCATGAGTGAGATATGGTACACTAGACAGGTCTAGTTTACTAGGGCGGCAGCCCTTGGTCGAGAAAAACCCGAGAAAAACGTGGAGCCCGCTGCCGAAAGTCTCATAGCTAGTGTTACTTATTTCATTTACACCGTAATTTATTTATTTATTTAAATTGTTATAAATAAATATATGTTGTAATAAGTACAAAGCACATATTCTCGTTCCAAATATGTATGCACATTTATTTTCTGCTAATTCTTATCATTGTAGGGCCTTTAAAAACACAAAACACAGTTTATCTACCCACAGGAGAAAACTAAAATCTATAATTTCCTCTCATTAAACAGGTTTATTTGCAAATCACAGCTAATTTAACAAAAGCAAGTATTCGCTATACCTATGTTAGTGTGTGAAAAAAAACTATGCGTGCTTATAATTGATTAGTTAAATTTAAGGTCTTTTGTTATGCATTATAATTGTATAATTAATACAAAAAAAACTATTCAACGCAGCAAACTGATTATAGTAGACAATAATAACAACGTGTATAACTAAAAAAAAAACAACAGCAGTGAAGTAAATGTTAGTAATAACGGCTACTATTTATTATATATTACGTTATGAGCTTTTCCTTTAATGTATATAAATTATAAAAATTTAAAAGCAGAAGCAAAACGAAGGTTCAGAAGCTTACAATAATTATTGGAATCACAACAAATACAGTGTAGACTAGTCAGCGAAACAAGTAAAATGAAAGCTGAACTAATTGTGACAACTTTCGTATTATCTTTACTCACTACTCCATATTTTTCTCTACTTTCCTAATAGAGTAGGAGCAAATTGGTAAAAATAACAACAGCATGATCAATGCACTTCATGTATTAAATAACCAGGAAAGTTGGTGCATTTTTTAAATATACGGCAGTTGCTACTCGAAAAAATGAGCGACCATTGGTCTTGAAGCTTTCGCTTTATTTACGAATTAGTCTCGTCATTTATACACTCGAAACTAATCTTTAATCTCTAATGACAAGAAAGAAACCTTCCAATCAAATCAATACTGCTATCGCTAACATGATATTGATGTATTGTATGGCTGAGAATAAGACAACGATATTCGATAGCTTAGCATACCCACTTTGACACTCACTAACAATAGGAATCACCAGTATTTTCTTCATGTATATTTATTAAAACATTTATTAAATTGCAAATAAGTCACTATAAGAGTAAGATACATTATTTTTGTTGTTATACCAACTGAAAGCACTCCGTAAAAAGTTTCCGGAGAATGGTGATGACTCCACTCTTTAGTCCGCTCCTTCTGGTATCATAGTCATGTACGTATGCAGTGTGAACGAAATAGATATAGATATACATAGGGGAGATTCTTGTAGACGGTTAATCACACTTGTTAGCCGAAGAAACGCATAATTAGAAATCGAATAGCGATGGTATGTCAGCGGTAAATCACATATACTCGTATATATGTATGTGTATGAAAGCGCCATTCGATTGCCTATACTGTTTACAGAACGATTTTACAGCCAACATTACAGAGCACTGTAATGTACATTCCCACGACAGTCGGTTCTAAATTGCTGAAACGATCCGAATTTATAAGTAGATCCGGACAAGCACTGTTATTCCAGCAGCATTCCCTGTGCATGCATTGAATATTGAATGTATAACAAAGTATTCATTGTAAATATTAATTATGAATGAAAAAAATATGCAATCTAATATTTCGCTGACACATTACCCTTAATTAGCAACTTGCTTCTTTATTACAATAACAATCAATATTCCGACCCTAAATATTTATTCTGATACTTAAATTGTTTTTTCTTATTTTTGCTAATTCGACTCCCAAAAAGGTGAATGAAAAATAATTTTGAACAAAAACAAAAAAAAAAAACGTGTAGCTCGCAGTTGCGTGGAGCTGATTTGTGCTGCTTCGTTGGTTGTTACGCGCTTGTCACTCGCAAGTACACTCAAGCGCAACCGCGATGACTTGTAAATGACGGGTGCTGGCGCATCCTATATACACTAATACACATAATCGTGCTGGCATGTAAAAAAAATTATGGAACAAAAAAAAAAAACTCACACATTTACATCGACATCTCAAGCGAATGCTGAAGTTCAAGTTCATTTTAGTTAAATTTTTTCTCATACAATGTTTCAGTTCCTGCATTTTCATCATATTAATAATTCTTTATTTATTTAGTAGGTACTTGTTGTTATCGAATAATTCCGTTCCGTTGATTGTATCGTTTAATAAATATTTTATTGACTTTTTACAGCAATTAGTTGCTAATAATCCGTTGATTTTGTTGTTTTTATGTTTTGTTATTATCGTTTTTTGCCCGATTCTCGCCTAAAAGTACATCTCATTTGGTTTATTTATTTATTTATTTTTACAATGGGCAAAAAAGCATTGAAATTTGCTATTGAAAGTATAATAAAATACGTAAGTATGTGTGTGTGTTTCATATATGACATGTCTGCAAAAAGAATGTTAACGTTAAATTACTAGCATTAGAATATATTGCGAATTGTGTATGGATATGTGAATTTAATAGCGGCGGCTATTGAAGGCTCCACCAAAAATAGTTATTTCAACAAAATGTTTGAGTTTAATTTTTTTTATATATTTTTGGTTTGAAGACTTTATCAAAAATAGTTATTTCCACAAAATGCTTGATTTAAATTTGTTTTTATATATTTTTTGTTTAGAAAAACATGCAAGAAATTGCACACACAACAATTTTTTATTATTTTTTTAGTTACAAATTTATTTATATATTATTTTATAAAAATAAAAAAATATAAAAATTATGCCGTTATTATGAATATAAGTTTTAATTAAACACTTTTTTTTGTGAACACTTTTTATATCATACTTTGAAGTATTTTGTTAAAAGTTTTTATTTTTTTTTTTTCAGAATTTTTTGTTAACTTTAATTTCTTCTTCTTTATTTTATTTTTGAGTTTTTTTATTAGCTTTGTAGTTTTGTATTATTCTTAAACCATTTTTTTTTCTTAACACTTTTCTTACTTTGAAGCATTTTGTCAAAAGGTTTTATTAAATTTTGTTCAGATTTTTTTATTTTTAATTTTAATTTCTCCTTTTTATTTTATTTTTAAGTTTTTTTTTATTAGCCTTGTAGTTTTGTATTATTGTTGTTTTCATCTTTATTTATTCATTTTATCAAATTTTTAAAGTTTTGTTTAGAAGCTTATGCAAGATGGCACAAAATTAATCACCCATAAATAAGTCAATATCTTGGAAACTGAAGTCTTCGTCTAAGAACAATGCTTCAAAAAGTATTTAAGGGAACAGATATCTGTAAAATTTCGGGGAAAAAATTTAAATGGGCATTCAGCTCAATTAAAGTTTTAGGTGTCCTCTTCACTTGGAAAAAGTTACAAAAAAAATACACTTTTTGAAATATTGAATTTCGAAAAAATTTCGCACTTTTTGTTTTTTTGCAAAATAAAAAATTTTAAACTACTTTTTTGCTATTGTTTGTACATGAAGTCGCTCGTGCAAATAATGGCGATCATTTTGAACCCAAAATCATGAATTGAAATGGAAAGCATCAACAGGGTTTTAAACCTACTCTTAAATAGTATTAGAGCCTTCAGCTAGCATTAAAGAAATATTTTTATGAATCTACAAATATTTCCAACAGTGCAAGTGTCATGAGTAGAAGTTTTAATAAAAAATTAAATAGTGATTGTACCGGAGTTTTCATAAAAATATGCTGTGCCAAATTTTATCTTTTTCTCTTAGTTTCTGTGAGGCCAAAAATTATATTTTCAGGTTACTCTAATACAAAATTAAAATTAGTTCAGTTTATTTTCTACATTTCGCTTGTTGTTTGCTATAAATTATTTAACGAGGGAAAAAGTTAATGTATTAAGACAACAGGCCGCTGTTGAAAATAACAAAACAAGTGATAAAGACAATTAACTCGAAAAAATCTTTTGTCGTTTGCTAATGATATTCTCATCTTCTATAGGCACTAAATTTTATTATAATTGTATTTACTCAAACGGCAAACTGTTACTAGTCATATACGCTGGAGTTTCGGGAATGGACTGCTAGTTAAATAACAACAGACGGAAAACAAAGAAATAAAAAAATTTTAGAACAAAATCAGGTGAAGCAGTAAACAAATTCTAAAGTCAATTCAAGTGTTAAATCGTAAAAATGGTTTTTACATAACAAAGGAACATGAGAGAGAAAAGAAGATTGTTTTATTGGGTGCATGCAGATTATATTTGAGAGATAAGTAGGCCATTAGTCGATATGCGCTTTCGTATGGAAACTAATTTTGTTAAGATCACTTAAAGTACCTTTAGGAAAAGTATTAAATAACAAAGGGTTTTTGTATGTACTGTTTTGTATTGTCTCAAGAGATTGATGCACCTCGTTAAATTTTCTTAGAAGTCTCGTAGAGACTGAAAATATTTTTTGTAAAAAATATCATAAAAAATTGTCTTAAAAGTAGGAATAGAGAATAGATTTGCATTTAAATGCGAGCACTCTACATAAAATTGAAAATATTGTAAGCGAATGTATGGACAATACCAATACTGATGATTTTTGTGAAATTATAGTTAAAGCCTCAAACTCAAAGGTATACAAAAACGAGAGCTTAAAAGATTTGAACTTAAAAAGAATATTATTAAAATAAATTAAGATGAAATTTGTGTAGTGGGCTTTTGCAAAATAATTCCAATTTATAAGCACACAAAGCGCAATAGAGTCTTTAACAAAAGTACCGTCATTTATTAGGGCAAAATATTCTACTTCAAATTTTTATGTCGAATATTTAAATATATTCCAGATGTGTGCTCACCTGTGCGCATTCATTTGCATCTATTAATTTAACTATTATGAAATTTAGAAAAAACAAACTGGCCGCACAAAAGGGTGCTGTGCAATTAATCTGCCCACATTAGCTACGAGTTGTGTGTTTGTCGGTGTAAGGCACTCCGTACTCCGTACTCCGCACTCTGCACACGGCACAGAGCCAATCAGTGCCTATGAGAACAAAAAAAAACAATAACAATGCAAAAGAGCAGACAGATTTGGAAGATTGCAATGCAAAAGCGGAAGAGGCAAATAAAAGCTGTTATTTTTATTTATTTTTCCTCTATTGGGAAAACCCAATTATATGTATCGGGTGTTTGGTTTTGGCGTGCATGAGAACTATCCATATCGAGAACTATGGTTTGACAGCTGAGAATGGCAAACTGTGTTGTCGTTTCCGTTCAGTAAGGTTTGGTAAGTCATCATGAATCGTTTAATGCCAGAGCAGCGATTACAACTGTGGAGGCGATAAATCTGTTCGCACAGGCGACAGCATCGGTCCTTATCACTTTCGAAATGTGGAGGGAGCTGTCTTTACGTTGTATGGCGCGCGCTATTGAGCCTTGCTGACTAAATTTTTGTTTCTAGAAATATATATATATAAATATCAACGGCATTTGGTTCCAACAAGCGGACATACATCGCGTTTAACAATCGATTTATTGCCAAATCAATTTGCTGATCACTCTTTTTCCTGTTGACTAGCTCCCTCGGCCGTCTGATTTAACGCCTATGAATTACTTTTTATGGAGTAACGTTCACTCATTGGTTAATGTCGACAAACCAGCAACTTCCAAAGCATTGAAATATAATATTCAAGCCATGATTGACGCCACACGGTGGGATTTATTTGGAAAAGTATTTGAAGTTGTAAACGCGGTGGACGCAGTAAAAAAAAAAATCATCCAAACAATATTTCGATTTTGCGTTAACATTTTAAGTGCTCAAACTCTTAAAAAAACAACCGTTATAAGAGATATATAGTACTTAACTAATGGCACGTGGTTGACTGGAGGTTGTGAAAGGGAGAGGGGAAAAGTTAAATACAAATAAATTAGGCGCAATAACCAGTGAATAAGAAGGCGCGCTAATTGCAGTTTAAATCCTTCTTTATAATTGCGTCTAAACGATAAGTTCAGGAAAAGTTTCCCTAATTATTTATTAGGGCACTTAGTAAAATATTTCTGTAAAAAACAAAAAAATGTTTGAGAAAAAAAACTCATTTATGTAAACGTGTAAAAAATTGTGGTTTATAGGGAAATTATAAATAATTATTTTGAAATAATATTTCCGAAGTAAACACTTAAATTTTAATTCGTTTTCGTTCCATCACGTGGGCTTTCTTGAGGCATGCTTTTTATGTGTGCAGGGGATTTTCGCATCACGTTTTTACATATTTTATAGTTCTAATTAGAATTTAGTACCGAACAACCTCGTAAATTCCTCACATGACCAGGAATTTACTAATAAACCGCACCTCACGTCTCTCCTCTCCCTCATACTACTCAACATACAGCTGATGGCGACAAGCCGAAGTCACGTATGATATTATAAGTAGAAAAAAAAGGTTTAGATGCATGCCATTCGATATAGCAGACAATTATTGCGGCAAATTAAATGTGTGAGTGTCGCTCTTGATTATTAAAGCTAAATTTAAATTAAGCACCTCTAAGTAAGGGTGCGAAAAAAACCCAATTAATAAAATATAAAATAGTGCAATTGAATGTGCGAGTGAGAAGGCATGTCCGTTTAATATGGAAAATGTGTTTTATCTACCTTGAGGTTTAAGTAAAAAAAAACAAATACAGACTTGTATGAAGAAAAAGATAAGTAATACAGATTTGTGATAGAGGGAGACATTTTTTTAATTTCCTTTCATTTCCGCTGCAATCGAGTCAGCATATCTTGAAAGATAAGCTTTAACCGATTAAAAGTAAATGAATAAAGCAGATAAAAATTGCCAGCTAAATTGGCAAATCATATCAAATATTAATTAAATTAAATGCACAAACGATTTAACTAGCCGAAAGTAGTCGAGTGCTTGAGTGGTTAAGAAAAAAAAAGTCGAATGAGTACACTGAACTGGTATTTATTTGATTTTCTACATTTTCTTCTTCTTTTTTCAATTTTGGAGCCATTAGCCTAGTGTACGAAACAATTTACATGCATAGCTTTATTTGCGCAGAAATTCTTCCCTCATGTTGACTTTTATATTTTTTTCACTCGATTTTTCTTTTCTCTTTGGTTTCTGCGAACCCCAGCTTTTGTTAAAAATTCAATTAAATGATCACCCTTATAATCGACTATTCACAATTTACTAGCTTTTCGCGTACTTTACGTAATAAAAATTCACTATTCACTGTAATTTGCTCTCTTGCCATTGGGCGTTTTGAAGCACACACAGTTGACTTTGGTGTTGGCGGTGGCGTATACGTAATACAATTAAATGTGTGTGAATAGAAACGCTTTGGGAATATTTATGACACTAATTATATTATTTGCATGCATACAGATGCATATATATGCATCTACGTATATTCAGCAATGTACTGATGAATAGCGTAAAAACACTGGTTGGCAAGGTGTGCACTTTTATACAAAAGGCATTTGCTCCAGCTGGGGAGGTACGAATGTAGATATCAAGTGAACTTATGTGCGATAACAGAAAAATGTTAAAACTGTTAGCTATGAAGAAGATGCTGAAATGCAATAGGATTGAGCCGCAATTTCCCAGTAGTTACTCTAAGTGTGTATTAGCATGAATGCCACACCAAAAATGTACATACCAATGCACCTTGTAAAAAGTGTAGAAGATCAATAATTGTGCCTTGAAACGTGATTATAATTACTTTTTATGACTTTCAATTTCATTTGCTTGCAATTTTAAAACAGCACAATAAACATTTTACTTCGTGCTAGAAATGCGTGTAAACAATTGACTTTAGTGACTAATGCTTGTATAGCCACAAAATTTATTCGAACGCTTTCAGAATGAAATGCCAGTGAAATCCATGTCCTTGATACACTTCAGTTTCGGTACATTAAAGAAAGCATGGGATTATGCACTTGAAAAACTAGTTTCAGTACTCATTTTCTATGTGTGCAAAGCTCCTTAAATCCACATGAATACTTCTAATACCCGCTTTTAGCTGCGCATATTTAATTATCTATTGCAAATCAACGCTATTCTCTGGTAAAACTCCATTGTGGTAGGTTTTTTCCATAACAATCCCGGCACTTATCAAAATACATATGTGGATATGTGCTCACTTATTTTCACTATTCGCATTAATATTTGCTTGGATTATTTATAACAAAGTTGTGCAAATGAAAAATATACACACAAACATTTGATCAAACAAAGCTACTTATATTATATATACTCGTTCTAGTAAAAATATGTATGTATATGCCTTCTTGTACTTGTCCACTTTTTGATAAGCTACTGCTGATAAAACTGCGCCAAAGCTAGCAGCTAGAATAGAAGACTAAGCGAACAAAGCCATCAAAATCCCAATTAAAATAACGTACAGCAATTCGGTAGCGATTTATTTGGAATCAGCTGTGATTATTATAAATTACGGGTGTTAGAAAAGTGTCACGATAAATTGTTTTATTTTCTATTTACGGTATTTTATTAGTACTTTATTGCAAAATGACTAGCGGAATAGTGAGAGCAAGAGAGAGTGATGGAGGGGTAGAGAAGAGAGAGAGAGAGAGAGAGCACAGTAGGAACTGCATACAAGTTCTTGAGTGTTCGATAGCTCTTGGAGTGCGTTTGTATTGATAAAAAATAAATTTTTTGTTGGTGTTACATTAAAGCTTTTCCCCTGTTACTTAATTCTCTTGTAACAATAGTTCTGCTGATAATTGCTGTTCACTATTCAAATTAACTTTTTCCACCGACCCTGTGGATCAGTGTGAACTTGATTGAATAATTACGAATTTTGCACACGAGTGTTGTAATTGATTTTTGATTTTGCTAAGTTTTTCAACGAAATACTAAACAGCGCTAAATTTTATTTGCTTAACGTACAATAGTAAGAGGTTATTTTACATTTTGTGTTAAAATTGTAAATGAAATAAGTAAAGAAAAATCTAAGTAAGCGGAATAGAACTTCATATAACTGTACTTTTTAACTTGAAATAAATAATTTACCAAAACTGCTTGTAATTGTATTGCTTTTAAGTAGTACGGCAGCCGCTGTAGCCGAATGAGTTGGTGCATGACTAACGTTCGTAAGTGCGTAGGTTCGAATTTCCATGTATGAAACACCAAAATGATAGAAAAAAGTGTTTTCCAAATAGTGATCGCCCCTCTTCAATCGTAATGGCAAACCAACCAGTGTATATTGCCATGAAAAAGCTTCTCATAAAGAAATATCCGGCCAAGGACTGTCACCCCATCAGCGTTCCCCGTACATGTGTTGGGAATATTTATAACGACAAGAATTGTGAAGTGGAAAGTGAGCGTGATTGTTCAACAACTTTGCTCCATTTCAAAAGTTTGGCAAAGTTATATTAAAAGAGGAATATGGCACTGCGAGCATTCTTTGAAAAATTCAAATACGCGCATTTTTTTTCTGATAAATTCTCAAAATAAAATTTGAATTTTTGTTTTACTGATAACATCTTTGGCGGTTGCATTAGTCGCTAATTAGGATTATTTCAATAGAAATACTCAAACACTTTAACAACAACAACGATAACGGGCAAACACCTCTCTATAGTATGACGTCCTAGAGGGACTCCATTAGGTATGCAGTTCCATTACGACACCACTGCCTTAGGTTTAAGTTCCCTTAGAAATTTCCCATATGGTGAAATCACTTCGTCTCTCTAATAAACGATGAAATATAGTGGGTGGCTGCTAATTTTAAGTCTGCCAGGCATTCACAGAAGTATGCTGTGTTGGACTGTGGCGTAACATAACATATTTTGATGGTTTCCATTTAACTTAGAGGAAAACCAAAGTAGATATAACGATGATAAGAAAAAGAAAGTGAAGTAACTAACTACTTCTTCTAATGATTACACATTTCATCTCATGATTACCTGTTTCAGCAGAAAACCCTATATTCGACATCTCCAGATAGCTGGATATTAAAAAAAATCAATTTTACGACAATTGAACAAAAAACACTGCTCAAATTTGTGAGAAAAGTTAAAAAGAATAATAATAAATAAAAAAAGTAATAGTAATAATAAAAAAATAAACATAAATACATTTGATCTCAATACACTGAACATTCGGTTACCCCTGAACTTAAATGCTTCTCTGTTAATCTCTCGCACTACTACTTAGTCATGTGACACTTAAATTTTCTCCTACACCTTACAACGACAATACATACTTACATGTGTACTCATTCATATTAGTATTTTCCATTCATAATAATCATAAAATTGTATGAATCATTTCTTCGTGTACATTGTAAGAAAACGTGTAGGTACCAGGCACCGAAATGTTAAACCAAATTAAAAATATATATTTATTACAATATGTAGTACGATATTGCTTACAATGGACGCGAGCGAAGGAATTCAATGAACAGAACTGACAGCATTCCTGTCAATATCCAAATGAATTAAATATGTGAAATGTCACATTATGAGTGGAGTTCACTATGTATTAAGTATAGTATTGTGTAGTATAGTATTTGGTAATGTGTAATTTGTAAGCATCTTATAAATATGTATTAGCTAAAAACGCCAGCTGACTACCTATTACAGAATAGCTGCTATTATTTAATAAGATTTTCTCAGTCTCACGTCAAACGAACCGGCCAGGCTTTACATCCGGCCTAGGCAATCAAGCGTAAGTGAATATAAGTATGTGTTAAACTAATCAAGTATATGTACATATATATATAATATATGTATGTATATCTGTTGTGAGAAACTGTGCTATCTATATACATATGTAGTTTGTTGGAAAACTAGCTGGATAAGACGAGCGAGTAAGGCCTGAAATTGCAAATAACGAATTTTGCTGCGTCACGACAGCCGGTTGGTTGTATGATGCCGAGTCGAACTGAATTTTTATTTAACAGTTCTTTATATGTATGTAAAATTTTGAGCTTATGAAAATAAATGCTAGATTTAGTAAGTTATTTGCTTGAACGCGTTCAATGGCGTTGGATAGGTAAGCAGGTAAGCTTACAAGATAGAGTAGGACAAGCATATGCTTGCTGGAGAAGTACGCACGCATTGGTATAAGGTATTCCGGCTGCAAACGTCAAATAAAGATAATTTGCTGAAAAATGGAATCGCGACCTACAGCCGAGATTAGATTGAGAGCGAGCGTAAGCTGTTTCCCCAAAAGGGGGGAGTTTTTACTTCGTAATAAGAAAATAATAAATAAAAAGTAAATAACTGCTGTTAGGTGTTTGCCGAGCTTCTCCTTCTATTTGTGGCGTGTGTCTTGATGTTGTGCCAAAAATGGTCCCTCCATACTTTTCAGCCGACTGTGAACGGCAAATGGTTTTTCGTTTTTATGGCGAACTTCTTCATGACAGAAATACATTCGGAAGCTTGGCATTGCGCGCCGAGGGGCGACAGCTATTAGAAAAAATGTCTTCTATTGTTTTGGTGTTTCATGCACGGATATTTGAATCCATATGCACTGCTAAATAGTAGTCACGTATCAATCCACTCGGCTACGGCTTCATAAGAAGATTTTCTTAATAAGAAGACATTAAGAAAGTATTTCGAGTAACAAAAAATTCTCAAATTCTCTGTCACTTTGCCGACGGCCTTGAAAAAAATATCTGCAGCAGTTAGGTTAGCTTAGGTTGGTATGGTTGCCAAAAGGAATGAGCACACTTGGACGAGGAAAAACGGTTTCGTCCTTTGTGATACCATTATGAAGGAGGTGAGGTGAAAGGGGAAGAGCGATGGGATGCAGGGAGAGGGCGGGGAGAGGTGGTGCTGGTATGGTTTAGAGTATAGGTTTACAGTGTGTGGATTACGAACGATGACTGTGTGATGCGTTTGCGTCAACTGCTTTGTGCTGCTGATGAAATTCATTAGATTTTTAATGTCAACGCCAGCTATACCAGCAGGCATAGCAAAGAAGAAAGAGCCAAGATGCCTGGATCTTAGCCCCGCCAGAGCAGGGCAGCTAAGGAGAAGGTGCTGAGATGATTCCACTGCATCCTTCATACATCCATCGCAAAAAGGACTTGAGGTAGTTCCAAGTCTCACAGCATGCATTCCTCGCGCATTGTGACCTGT
This sequence comes from Anastrepha fraterculus, assembly GCA_037575425.1. Classification (NCBI taxonomy): domain Eukaryota; kingdom Metazoa; phylum Arthropoda; class Insecta; order Diptera; family Tephritidae; genus Anastrepha; species Anastrepha fraterculus. The sequence goes on along the minus strand of JAYXIM010034449.1, from coordinate 54,429 downwards.
GAGAAAACCCACGAGGTTCGAGATCTAATATTTTGTCAACCTCAGAAGCAGCAGTTACTTTTTCATCGTTTAAATTCACAGAGCCGCACAGAAATGCATGATATTTCCCATGTTTTCGTTAGTGCATTGGTTTTTATTTTTTTAATGAGATTTTAGCAAAAACTGAAATATTTTTTTTATTATAAATATTGAGTACGAATTGCTTAGATTTGCAAATTTGTATTAATAATTAGTATGAATTGAAATAAATAAAGGCCGATAGCCATTGTCGCTGGTGCCTCTTATTAGTCGTATTACTAATTGCTCAATATTTATAGTTATATTTCTTGTAAAAAAAAAATAAATGAGGAAATCAATTAGTAATTTTCTTATTAATATACAGCATATAATTTCACATTTTTTATGATTTTTATTAATTTAGTTTTTTGATTTTATGAAATTAAATTAAATTTTCATCCTTGTACTTATGTACATGCATATCGATGGTTTTTTATGAGGAGATTTTGCATGGCAGAAACACACTCGGAGATTTGCCATGAAACGCACACCACAAAAAGGAGGAGGTGCTGAGCCACATACCCAAAAAGGGTGTAAGCGTCAATTATATGCAGAATATATGTACATATTATTTATTTGAATGTTAAAATTGTTGATTTTTTTACTATTTGCTTAACCAAATAATTCTATTTATTTTCTTAATTTAAGAAATTATAAAAATTGTATTAAACAAAAAAATTGAATAAATTAAGGAAGCTAAATTCAATTGGATTTGAAACACTCACTTTTCTCAGCTGCACAATGTTTTAGCCATTTAAAGTTGGCGGTTTGAAAGAAATAAATTTCGAGACGTTCTCGTTGTTTTCCAGTTATTCGCGTGCACTATTTTCACGTTTTAAATATCATTAATGGCGTTTGGTTACTACTTATGCCTAAGTTTTACTAATATCACACAATAAATTCGTTTGGAAAGTTGTCCAGTTTATAGTTTTTTCAACGTTTTTATTAATTTTAATTTGCTCCGTTTTTATACCACCGACTTGAAAACACTTTAGAATGCTTAACACTCAAATACCCTTCAATCAAAACTCAAGTATTTATTTGTATTTATAAATGGATGCCTGTCTGCTACGTATTTGCCACCATCAGCTAATGCCGTTTACCGATTGCCTAATTGTAGTAAATGTTAGGTGAGTGAATTGATGAGTTCCTTCTTGTTTAATGGTCAAACGATAAATGCCAAGTATTAGCGACATATCGCGAATTTTAAATGAAAAATATCTCCGCGACAATAACTCTTCAAGGAATTGATAAAGCTGTAGTAGACTGTTATTGTTGTTGTTGGTGTAGTTAAAATTGTTGAATATTTATTTCCCAAAGATACACGGCCACAGAGTAAACAGTGCGATAATAAAATTGGCAATAAAATAAGTATGTATGTATGGAAGAGCATGTAAGTGAGTATGAGTGTATGTATGTGTGTGTATTTGCATTTGCTTATTAATCAATGTTAAGAAGTTCTTTGATTTGCCCACTATACTTGGATTGGTCAACGCTGTTATAGAAAAACAAAAAATATAACAATGAAATCAAATTACCGTCTCCGGTTGTACTCGTCGTATACGCAACCAACAAAATACTATCATAGTAGAAGATTATGTGCAGATGCGTGTTTGTAGTATTATTTTTATTTATTGAAGAGAGACAGATATTATTTGCTGATTTTTCGCTATCTAAGTAGATGATTTGCAGAATAATACATATATATATATATATTAGGACGGGTCGATTTGTGGGGGACATCAGAATTCGTTTTAGAGGTATGGTTCTTTCGGAAAAGTTTCTTATTTTGATCCCTAGAATACGATTTTCACAGAGCAATGAGCGATTTTTAAATCGACCCGCCCTAATATATACATATATATACCCTGCAGAAAATATGACTGGCGAAGTTTGGCCTACAGGTATACGCTATTACTTCCTATTTTCAACTTTCAATTGCTTCCTGGCTATGTAAAGGTTTATGACTTTTTATAAATATTTTGTAATTTTGGCATCCGTAGTTACGATTAAATGATCACATTTCCATAGTTAAAGCTGTTAAACCGATGCTGCAGACCAATTGTAGAATCGTTCCCACAACAGTCGGTTCTACGTTACCGGAACGACACGGATTTATATCTAGCCAAGAGCACTGTCACTCCAGCAGCATTCTCCGTACACATAAGGGGAAAGTTTATACTGCTACAAAAACAACAGCAACCACTTCTAATCCACTTGAACAGCAATGAGAGTCATTTTGATAAATTGTGAAATTGTCACTCCAGCAGCATTCTCCGTACACATAAGGAGAATGTTTATGCTGCTACAACAAGAACAACAACCAGTTGCAACCAACTTGAACAGCAATGAGCGGCATTTTGATAAGTTGTGAAATTGCCTAATTTTTACTACACGGTGTCTATCTCTCTCTGTGTATACGTTTGCGATCGTGCTGAAGTGTGAGCGTCGCGTTGATTTTTTTTTTTCATTACTATTTTTTCATTCTCACCACAAGTATGTTTGATATGACGTTGATTAAGTAAACTTTTTCTGGTAACTAAAATCTAAATACTTATATGCATGTATGTATGTATGTGTGTGCGTATAAATCTACATAGAAATCCACTTGAACGCTATCTGATTTTGGTTTGGTGAATAGCATGGCACGAGGCATATAATAATGAAAAGGGTGTTTTTTGTAGAAGTGAAATGAATTTTTCAAAAGTATGGCATGCATGATTCGCTGAGTACAGTTACATGGGTTTTATATATACATATATTTTTTTTCTTGAAATTTGAAGTATTATAGGCTAATTATATCATAATTGCATTTAATTAGACTAAAAGTCATTTGGTTACCAAAAAATATAAGACAAAAATAAAATTCGAAAATATTAAAAAAAAATATACTAGAAGCACAAAGATGCGATTTGTCTCTTAATTATTAACAGTTGTGCCATATATTTCAATCAAACCTGTCGAGTCTGTATTGTGCATTTCCCGTGTCGCACAGTGGTATCACAAGGGACTTATAAGGTCTAAGTGAGTTGATCGTACAAACGTACTACCACCATAGCTTAACCTAACCTATGTATTGCGCTTTTAATAATAAATTAATTTTTCAAACCCGTTCCTTTTGCGACTTCAAGAAATTTAGAATTGAAATAAATCTTATATTTGTGAAACATCTTCACTTGATACCAATCATATCTAAGCACACCACTCAAACCAATTCATCCACAACCAGTTTCCTTCTGGTTCGACCTAGTCAAAACAATTTAAAACAAATTTCCTGGCTTAAGTTTCTATTCCCACATTCAATATGTAGGAGATATCCGCTGTAAAATTTGATAATTTTTCAATTAAAATTTTCTAAAAATCTTTGCATAACTTGAATGGTGTGTAAAGATGATAATAAAGAGGTATCTGACTCTGGTGTGGCTGCCGTAGCCGAATGTTTAGGTGCGAGTGCGAAATTCCGAGCATGAAACACTAAATGATTGAAAATCTTGTTCTAACAGCGGTCCCCGTTCCGTAGGCAATGACAAATTATCTAGTGTGTTGCTGCTACTGCTACGATCTGCCGTTCGGAGGAGGCCTAAAACTGTTAGTCCCTCCATTTGTGGAACAACTTGAAGGTGCACACCACAAATAGGAGGAGACGCTTGACCAAATGCATAGCATAAGCGTGTAAACGCCATACACATACAATACTATACTATTACCATATATATATATACATCTAACTCTCTTATGTTTATGAACATTTATACATATGTTCAGTTCCGCGCTTCAAAATAAAACACCATACACGTTCCACAATGTAAGAGAGTGAGTGAGTGAGTGTAATGAGATGATCTAAAGTTCAAAGCGAGCAGCAGAAACAGGAGTGCGTAGTAATATTATATATACTGATTTATACCGTTATAAAGTGGCATGATAGGACGCAAAGATAGCGATACAAAAATTAAGCGACAATTTCAAGTGTGATAATCAATTGGCTCACAGTGGTTAAACTAAAAATGTATGTAAATATATATTCGAAGCTAATAAATTAAGTAAATACCCTTTTCACACATTACAAAGTGGCGCTGTTGCTACACAATTCATTTGTTTCGTGAAAGCAACTTGAAATAAAGCTTATCTTAATTGAAACGATATGCAATTTTCTACACCAACTATTAATTACTTCATATTCACTTTTGCATGCTTTCGGAAGTATTGACGTATTTTGCAAATAACTGAAAATCATAGCTGCTCACAAAGAAGTAATAATAATAAAATGATAAGTTAGTGATGCTACCAGAATACTGAAATGCTCGCCGCTGCTTATTAAAATACACTACGTGTCACAATCTTAGTTAAATTGCTTTTTTCTTTTGTTTTTTTTTTTTGTATTAATTACGCTCGCACAGTCAATAGCCCTCTTAAGATACAGGCATAAATTATAGTGGCACACATACAAGTGCACAAATGTGTATATGAAGTATTTTAACACTTTTTAATTTCTGCCTGTAAGTGCCCGACTGCAAGCAGGCTGACGAGTGAGTCATACGCATGAGTGACAAGTGTGCGAGATAAATATGATATTATTATACAGACGAGTACAGTTAAATATGAATATATGTAAATATGTATGCAGGTTTGTACATTTAACCTTTTGATAAATGTGAAATGCAAAAATGAGTTTGGAAACGCGTGCTGTGTACGACAGATAAGCGAGGAAGTTGGCGCTCAGTGCGGCGGGCAATCACAGCAGTGATGCCGAAAGCAAGGGGAGCGACTAAAATAACAACTGCGATAAATGAAAGGTATAGTAATTAGAAGAAATTCTGTTTCATTTAAAAAATTCGTAGGCAATCAACAAAGTGTTTCTATGTTTGTAAGAAATATGGTAAATGCACTTATATATACGGAGATAAATAACTATAGGCCACAAACTTCTTGATCAGTTTTGACAGTTTATGTGTTTATGTGTTTCCTGTTTCATTTTAATAATTTTAAGGCGTTATAGTTCATTCTCACAAAAAAAGCTATAAGAAAATAAAAAAAAGAGGTTGTCTGTAAAGTCGGTTTACTGACGATAGTTTAACGTGACAACGTCATAAGAAAATACTGATGTAATGGTTGCAATTTTTAAAACAAAATTTTAATTGTATTTGTTTGATAGATATAGTATTTTGTATGGATATAGAGAAGGAATAGGTCAAGTTTCATTTACACAAACGTGAAAAATTACGAAACATTTATCAAATTCATGAAAGATATGTTCAATTTCGATTGTGCATCAGACGTTAATAAGTCAACAACACTAAGTGGCAACATCATCGATTTGCCTTTTTCAAGACATACATATTACACTCGAAACACCCCCTCTCATTTCATACTTTTCCTATCATGGGCATATTCTCAACAGAGAATTGGTTCATTACCATGCATACAGGAAGAAGGCATATGCAAATACAAATATGTTAATTTATATACTATGCGCATATACATACATATATATGCTCACTCAAGGAGGAGAGAGCCAGATGTCGAACGTTGCCGAATGCGGGGGCCGATTGTACCTCTTTGTCGTTCGTTCCGCGCTCTCGCTTGCAGTTCCAGCAAGGTAACGACGCATTTTTTGGTGCGTGCAGCCGTCTACATCGAATTATAAGACGTTATCACGTCAAAATTTTAATAAATTTTCACACTTTTTAATCAGACTTTATTTCTAGAAAAAATTCGAGTATGCAATTTTCTAATTCCATTGAATTTTGGTGCAATTTTTTTTGCCGGTCTTTGCATTTTCTCCATATAAGGGTTGCTTTTTTTAAAAATTATGACTAATAGGTGTTCAATTTTTGAAAAAAAAAAAATTTATATATTTTTTAAATTCGCACAAAATGTTTAAATCTTGGATTTATAGGGATTTTGTAGGAGAATGAACTGCATTGTCATAAACAAATCATTTAAATTAATCAGGAAAGAAATAAAGTGCCAAAATTTGCCAATAAACTCCTGCGCTATACATACATATAATATGAATATAGCGACATTGTCAATTTATATTTACTTCGAAGAAGCATAGAAGAAAGCGAAAGCCAGTACTATTTGAAATAAATTTTTACTCTTTGGAGAAGCGATGCTTTGAGAGCTAGTAGAACTCAAAAAAGTATTTTCTTAAGCAACAGCGGTTAATACTAATAATAACATAGACACTTACGTTATGCTCATATTATTTTGGCATACATATATTTTCATTAAACACGGGAAAGTCTTAACATTATTTATAACTTATAGTCAGATCTTCTTCTCCTTCATGTTACAATTTAGTCTTCTATTTATACTGAATGCTAAACAAAACTAAAATGGTTAACATATGAATGCAACATATATTTGTTACTCGACTAGTGGAACATTATGTTCATTCCACTTTACAGGACGTGTTTACATTTGTTTGTTGCTGCACTAGTGGGATATTATGCTCACGCCTCTTTACGGAACACTTTTACATTTGTTTGTTGCTGCACTGGTGGAACATTATGCTCGCGCCACTTTACAGCCCGTTCCGTCTCCTCAGTTTACTTGTTATTGGAAAACCCTTCTGTTACACTAGTGGAGCATCAGTGCCCAAATAATTGTCACGCAACTTTGCAGGCAGCTGTAATGCAATTGTTGTTACATATTTAGCTTACATCCCGTTTATAAATAAGTATTATTTAAGTACGTACATATATATAACATATGTATTTTATATTATTTGTCATTTATATTAATGGAAGCATATTTGTATAGCATGCACCGCCAATTGGGTATTCTGCAACTGGTTAATTTTTAGACACTCTCGCCTACACTCGCACATACAACTTGAGAGCGCCATCAAAATCTAACAACAATTTAAGTAGCTGTGCCCTTACTCTTGTGATTAACGTTCTAATAATTAATTACAAATGCACATACAAAATATCAATTTGTTTATAAAAAACTTAACCGGCAACAAATCAAACAACTTCGGTTTTATTCCAAACAATTGATTAGTCAAGATCTCATCGCAGACATTTGGTACTCAGTTTGACAAGTTCTTGAATATTTTTAGCATTTGACTTCAGTATTGGCTTCGCGCTAAAAAAAATGCTGCCTATAACCACTTGTAGAATATCTGATTGCAAGTACAAGTGCCTATTAATGTGTCTACATATTTGAAAATATGAATTTATCGCAGATTTTTATATATCAGTGAGTGATGTACTTCTGATATACTTATGGAGGTGGAGGTGGAACTAAGTAGTAAACGCTCTGTAAGATTTTTGTAATGTTTGTTTATTCATCAACCCATTTAATGACAATTGATGATGATACTTATTTGACTATAACTGTGAAATTTCACTAAAAAACCGCGTTGATTCCGTGTCGTTCTAAATTAGAATTTTGTTTCTTACTTATATTTTTGTTTTTGCTTTATTTGTCCGAGATACGCCTTTTACTGGCAACACAAATTATTCCCCATGCGGACTGGTCGACAAATTTATTTATCCCCGCAATGGATAATTTGGAGTATTTCTTACGAGTTCGGCGAGAGACAGTCATGTATCTACTAATTCCTGTGCCTCAAATCGACTATTGCGAGATCATGAATTTGATCTTGGTTGTGGGTATGAAAATATCAGGCATTCTGATCGCCTCTATCAACAACCACTTGGGCTTTCGCCAATTCGTCCATCCATTCGTCGTTATTTATCCACTGAAAATAACTTACTTTCTCCTCTGCTCTCTAAATCACGAGTACTTGTATGACAGTCGGAACAGGGGATAGATTATGTAGGTGTACGGTAGTTCAGGCAAGCAAATGGAGAGCAAAGCCCGATGCCTTGTCTCATTCAGACCGGATGTTAATAATACTAATTACCAACAATGCGCCGCAGCAACACTGACTTCTTATAAGAATTATAGTAGATTACAAGATTGTGACGAACGTGAGAGTAATTCGGGCTGTGACATAACAATAAATGATGAAGAGAACGTCGTTGTAGAGGAAATTTCGCTCGTGAATAACAATAACAATGGAAAATAATGCAACAATACAACAAGACAATAAATACAAATACTATGTATTATATTATTAAGTCAGCAAATCGGCGGATTCTGTAAATTTGCTGAGAGCGAGATAGCGGCACCTCTGTATTCTTTCTCCCGTGGACTCCTTGCTCCTTAATGCAGATACCAAGGTTTGCGCGCAACATCGTATATACACGCACACATATGTATATGCAGTAGATATTAGTTTTTTTTTGATAGATTCTTATGTTTTTAAAATTAAAGAAAAGCAATAAGAATTTATACATTTTAATCTCATTAATTATAAATTTCTTAAGCCTACATATTTGCTTGCAAAGAAGTCGCCTTATCTAATGAGAAAAAGTGCTAATCAGCCCACGATCATCTTCAGTTGGCTCTACGACTTGCCAATCTTTAATTAGCTTTTGCGCTGGGCAGTGATGGTGGTAAAAACCTTATTTAAATCTCTTTCAGCTATCAACTTTAGTTTTTGTTTGTGTTTAGTATAAAATTAATTAAAAAATGAGTCAGGTTTTTATAATCAAAAATTTCTTTTAATTTAAATTTTCCCTACCTGTGGGTATGAATGTTTGCAAATGGGGTTTTCATTTCATTTTGACTAATCATTGCTTTAAATCCTATAATAAAAAACTGATATAAGCTTTCAACAGGTTGGTTGAAAAGTCAGAAAACAAAAATAAAAGCATGCGAAATTTCATTTAAAATAATCTCTATTGTGATATGAATTTTCGTCGCTGATAAACATTATGAAGCAAAAATTTTTATGATTGCATGATTTTCGGTTCCTTCCTTTGTAAAAAATATACTGAAACGTAAACTTCAAATGGTTTGCAAGCGAAGAATTCATTGAAAGATCGCAATCAAGTGCTTTGTGTTTTCAAATAAGAGTTGAAATATTAAAATGAGCTATTTGATTGATTCTTTTACTGTGTAATAAGTGGATGTCGCTTTCAATACTTTTCAACCGACCTGTATTTTTTACTTGAATGTACACCATAGCATTGGGTTTTTAATGAGTTTTAGGAGCACTTGTGTAGACAGATAAGCAATAATTGTCTAAGTTGAAAAGCATGCTTTCGTGAAAGTAGTCATTTTTACATATATGCATATTTTACAGAGGCCAATATTTTTTCATTAATAACTTTTTAAAATGTATTTTTAAAAAGGCAGATATTTTCTTTAAATAAAAGTAAAGCATAGGCAGTAGCTGATCGATCGATTGGGCCAAAATTAAAATGTGCTAATATTAGAAAGGCTAAGTATCTGTTGACCGCTACACAAATATACCAGCGTGGCTCGTTACTATTTGGTAAATACATACACACACACTTACGTATATCATACACAGTTTTTATTAATGAAAAATTTACAGTTGCCAATATTTGATAGATAATAAAAAAGTTGCTTTCATATTTTTACGTGAGCATTTCTTCCGCTTTGCTTTTGCTTATCGCAAAGAATTAAAGTGTCAAGCCCGTTAAAATATGACACCGAATGGTCACTTTTTTTTGCAACAATGACTGATAAACGACGATAATCGCGCTTTGCCAGCTGGTTTTGCGTGCAGCCGAAGAAATAGTGACGGTATTTCTTGTTGAAATATAAATTAAGGTTTTGATTTTTTATTACACCCAGCCGAAATAATTTTTTCTTTATTATTTATTCTACATACATACACGCACATATATATATATATATGTATACATATTTATTGGGCATTTGACGGCAGATCGCCCAATTCTAAGCGCACTTTCGGATTTGATGATTAGTATTTAATCATTAATCATTTATAATGCGCTCAAGGTTTAATCGTTATTTTCGTAAAAACTTTGATTTCATATTTTATAGCGGTGAAATACCAGCAAATGGGCATGTGACTAAGAAAAGAAATTATGGGGAAATTATATGAGTTTGATTTGCCAAATTTTGACTGGAATTTACAGCCATAATTTTTGCGAATAATCAAAGTACTGGTGCTAAGGAGCTGAAGTACTCAAAGTATCAAAGAAAAATAAATATTAGATTGGCGAAAAAGAAATCCATTATTTTTGAGTAAAATTTTTGCGCAAATGCGTAACATGCCGGTCAACTTCGATTATTTCTGTGATTTTATTGACATTGTCGGCATTTCCATATTTTCTTTAGCATCAAAAACGCCTGAACGGAATCGAAGAAACCAAAATTGCCCATAATTATTTGTTAAGCTCTTACAGTAACGGCACCATAAACACCGCTCATAATTTCAGCGGCTTGGTTTGCTCTTTCGCCTTTATCAAAGAAAAGCTGTAAAATATTCCCAAGTTTCTCTTTGTTGACTTCCATTGTTAACACCCTGTGGTTCACAACTGAATGAAACAAACAAAAAAGTATGCAATGCCACCTTGGCAACGAGCATAAATTTGAAATTGTTTGATCAGATTTTGGGAGAGAAATTTTGTATGGGAAATCTCGCTTTTTAATTACGGATTGGGAGTTAAGCACGAAAAAGTAGATCATCTACTTATGTGTGAACGTATTATAAGACTGGTTCGGAGTAAAAATTTAAAAAATATTTTGTTTCTTAAGAAAAACAAAACCATTTGTTCGTTGCTTATGAAGTTTTTGTAAACCAGAATTTCCGTAAAAACTATAAATTTTAAGATCAGAGGTTCGGTAAAAAAAGGTGTAAGAATACACAATGTGGCGCAAAATTAATCACGCTGCCGGAAAGTGTATAATTTTTGCAAAGTTACGTCAAAATTTTCTAACGAGAAATGCATTTATTTAACTTCCTCTGAGGACCAGCTGATCTAATTGGTATAAGCGACCATTTTCTTCTTAATGATGTTTCAATCCTTAGTCCATTTTAGAAGTTTAAATAATTTCGAAAAATTTTTTAATACAAGGTGGCGCAAAATTAATCACCTGCAGAAAGAAGATTTATAATTGTGGACTACACAGCTGCAGTGTACAAAACAGGCAAGCAATGGAGTGCGGGAAGGTAAAAAAAAATATTTCCAGCAATCAAAAAAAATGTTTTCTTAGTAAAAAAAGTTATTCAAAAACTAAGTTAGATGATTAATTTTGCGCAATGTATGGTGTATATATATTTGATTATTAAAAATATACAATGAAATTTTGTAAAGGCAACTATTTCTAAAAAAAATATGCAATAACAGTAAATTTTTTTTCCAAATAATAAATTTTCTAAAAAGTTATTTTGCAGAAAATTTATTGTCACAAAAATTTAAATGTTTTTGAAAAAAGATTTTTTAATTCTCAGAAAAAAATTACCGTTATTGCATACTTTTTTAAAAAGAGTTGCCTGCAAAATTAATTTTTGGAAAATCTTATTTTGGAAAATGTAATTTCTACGTATGAATAAAGCTGCCTGCATAATAACTTTTGGGGAAATTTATTTTGGAAAATTGAATTTTTACGTAGAAAATAAAGCTACCGTGGAAACTAATTAAACAAATTTTTTTCTAGAAAAGTTCGAGTTTGATAGAATTGTGAGCTTTTTTTTATTGAATATCAAGACGCCAGCCAAAATCTTAAATATTTGCAGAAATCTAAGAACTCAGAAAACATTTTTTTGAAATTTAAGACTTAAGTAAAAATTTCATTAAATTTGCCGTTGTTTGTATGTATATGTCCCATTTGTTTACATACATGAATATGTATTTAGGTGTGTTTGTGTGAGAAAACAATTTTGTGTAGAGATTTAATATTAAAATTAAATTTTTTTTTAGAAAATGCATATTTCATTTTTGAAACAGAAAGAGTTGCAACTCTTTTGAGACAAATTTTTCTATACAATATTTGCCACAGTGCTTGTTTCATATTTTACTTAGTGGTAGTCGTTGAAATTGCGCATTCCGTTATTAAACTGTTTTTTCGCACCAAAAATATTCCATTTACTACTCCTAGCTAGGAAAAGCGCCACAAAGTCTCGCAGAGCTTTCCGTGCAACCATAAAAGTATGCACGTAAGTGATCTGTATCTATGTATGTATGTATGTATATACTTATAGATATACATACATATGTATTTTGCATGCGCTCACAATAAATTTAATATTAATTAGATTTTCCAACTGTCCACAACTGTTACAATAGCAAGTGAATGCGATTGACTGACTTTCCGGAACTTAATTGCACTCGCGCGCTGCTGCTGAACGCGCGAGACCACCCACTCACAATGGCAGGCGATCGACACTATTGTCAGTCCATCACTGGCGAATAAAACAGAAATATTAATAAAAAAAATTATACATGCACATGCATTAAAAGTGGCAGTAACAAATTGTGCAGCGAGTTATTAACGACTACAAATTGCGTGCAGCGCTTCTCATTACATATTTTTTATCATTTTATTTTTTATGATTATTAAATAGTACATTACTATAATTTTATTTCAAAAAGGCAATTTCATGTTTTAAATTCCTATAATAAAATGATTTTTCTGCGAATTAGGCAACTTTAATTGTGATCTCGAAAGCTTTACCGCATACTTGTTTTCATTATATTTTGTCTTATTGGTATTATTTAGCTGATATGTTGTTGATTTTGTTGTAAAAAATTGCACCTATAGTGGAAAGTTATAATTTTGTTTTGTTTTTGCTTACATCGATGCTGTCATGCAAATATTAGAATTATTGCAACAAAGCAACCAAAGCTTCCCTAACATCGCACGAACAACAATAGCAACCATACATGTCAGTTACATGCATTTAACATATGTGATTTTGTTTTTTTGTAATATTTTATGCATGTGTAAATTTTGGTCGATTGTTCGCGGCGTAGCACCCGCTTTTTAATGTGTTTCGGAAATCATCAAACAATTGCCGTTGATTGCTCATTTTCTGATTTTCTCGGGTAGTTTATTATTATTTTCTGTTCAAGTTTTTCTCTTGATTATTTTTATAGCTAAGGAAATTAGATGTGAATGCGCTACTAAGTGTTAAAATTTATTAGAAATTTCTAAATTTGTCTAAAACTTTTGCGATGTACGAATTCTCAGACAGCGGAGCAACATTTAGAGGTTAACATTTTTATGTTAACTTTTTCGTGTTACTATTAAAGAACAAGAGAGAGATGCAGACATTTAAGCAGGTTTTCAATATTGATAGCTCTAATATAGGAAATGTAATAGACGCTGGTTAACATCTGTAGGAAAGATTCAGAAATATGTAGTATTCAGACAAAGCGGATATATTAGTTTGGGGAAAAATAAATTTATTATTTTCTCGCTAGATGGCTCTAGTGAACGATATCTCGTAAAGTATCGCGCAATGAATTTCAAGTTTATGCTCGCTGCCAAGGTGACATATCATACCAAATAAATTCTCTTGCTGTTTTCTGTTTGTTCCACTCAGTTCCGAGTTCAAGAGAAAATTCGGTACATTTTACAGTTTTCCTTTGCTGAAATTGTGAATGGTGTTTATGGTGCCCATAATGTAATAGCTAATTCCATGCAATTTTGGTTTCGTCGATTCCGTTCAGGAATTCAGTCGATGTTAAAGGAAATGTTGATAAAACTAAAAAATTGTTCCCAAGCTAATATGAATTGGACTATTGGCGCGGTAAGAAACCAAGACTCTGCAACCAGGTTGCTCTAGGAACCAGCCTCTATAAGTCACTCGCACCTACTTTAAAATGTAGCAGAAACGCAAGTTGAATGAAATAAATTTTAGCGCATATAAAAGTAGGTAACAACCAACGCTCAAACTACGCCTCCTCTATAATGAACTCGAAAAATCTGCTGACCGCTAGAGAGTGTAACATGTCCTCTCCCAGCTCATCTGATCAGCAACTATGTCCGTCTCAGTACAACAAAAGCCTGACGAACACTAATAAGGTGGTTTCTATGAGTATTAAAACTCTCGATTTTGTTCGCACGTTTTCGAATAGCTCGGGCAATTGAGAAACGAATACCCGCACAACTGCCATTACCCGAAAATGTTCGAGTGTAAGGCCGAGTACTCGTATATCAAGCAGTGCTTTTGATTATTTTGTCAGCACTTTTCTTGTTTTCAGTTTTATTATTTAAGTTTTCCTATGCGCAGTGCTAACGCCTCTAGAAGACTTAAGAAGTGTTGGAAAATAAAGTTGTCAATTTCATGTTTAGCTGCTCGAATAGTTCAAAAGCTCGAAAATTTCGAGCTACTCGCACTGCTCGTTACCCGGATATCTGAAGCTCTTGTTTCTACTGTCTTACCCGGCTAACTAGCGGACACATATTGGATTGGAAAAGATGCCTAGGGTGATATATCTTTTCAGTCAATAAAGAATATCGCTACTTCATTTGTGTACTTTCCAAAAAGCACATAGTTCCTCTGTAGAATTTCCAATGGCCCTTCCGAGGATTTCGACTCATCTAGCAGTTGCTACTAGACCTATCCACATAACTAGGGCCTTAAGTATTATACAATTGGCAAGTATTCCTGAGTGCTTGGAATATCACTTACGACATACTTGGCAGGTGACCCGAAACTTATGTAGAATATTTTTAGTTCTGACACAGTACAGGGGAAAATGATCGTTGGACCTTCCCCTTCCACTAGAAACCTGTCCCAGTTCGCTGAAAACAGCGGTGCAGTCAACATCGCTCCGCGCGTGAAAGCTGTTTTAAAAGTATGTTAGGATTTTGCAGTGGCGAAAATGCAGCGATCGTTGGAGCAACGTTACTCGATCAAATTTTGCGTAAAGCTAAACAACAAGCAGTTTGTACCTCCAGGTAGCACTGTAAATGCGGCATTTTACAAAGAAGTGCTCCATCGGCTGAAAAATCGTGTCGCCCGGGTTCGGCCCGACCTCGTCACGACAATGCGCCGGACCCTTCACCACGACAATTCGCTGGCGCACACCGTCTTCCTCTGCACCTCTGCATTGGCCAAGATGGGGGTTCCGGTGCTTCCCCACCCTCCCTACAGCCCAGACCTGTCCCCTCCGGACTTCTTCTTGTTGCCGCGCCTGAAAAGAAAGCTAAAGGGGAGGCGTTTCGACTTCATCGAGGCGATACAAAAAACTGTGGTAGCCGAATTGAACGCGATTCCGGCGGATGAGTTTAAAAAATGTTTCCTGCAGTGGAAGGACCGTTACCAGCGGGTCCTATTTTGAAGAATATTAGTTGTATAAGCCAAAAGGTTTAATAAAACTACTTAAAATATAAGGCTCATTACTTTTCAATCAAACCCTGTGTACAACACAATTTAAGCACACCTTTGATTTGCTGAAATGCCTTTTCATTTCCTTTTCTCTAGTGGTTTTTTTGTTTTTTATTTAGCAGTAAGCCTGATTGTAATAATAATTTATTTATATCACAAATACTCATCATGAAACAGTAGTCGACAAATGTTCTAATCATTCACAAACCTACTTCTTTCTTTGTTCTTATTTTCAATAATTATCATCAAGATAATAACGGAAGTGAATCCCAGTCAAATAGGAAATGTTTCAGTAATTAAGTAAATAAATTACTAAGACTTGTATATAATTTATTTGTTTACAAATTAGATTGTTAGTAGACAATTGCAAAAACAATAACGATCTTATCAGAAGTCATAAATTAATCAATTTGAAATAAGTAAGTCCGTACGTATGCACATATAAATGCCTCTACCCACCCATACACGTGCATCATCATTCAGCGCCACTGGAGCGCCAGCGCGAAATTACAATTCTCTAACACTTTGCCTTTAATTGAGTTAATATTTGTTCATAGCAGAGTGTTATTATTTTTTTTATTTTTTTTTGCCGCAAAAATAATTATTGCATTTTTTAACACCTTCCATTTGCTTCCGACTGCCAGTAGCTGTAAGATACTTTAATTTGCGACTTGTGAAATAAATGTTGCAATAAGAGAAAACGATGTTGGGAAGAAAAACGGCTTGAAGTGTGTAGATATGAAAAAAATTACAGGCAACTCAAAGCGGACAAGCGACAAGCAGGCAGGCAGCCAGTAAGGCAGGGAGGCAGACCTTCATGACGATTAGAATGCGAGCCAGCAAAAAATGTTTGTAAGTGAGGAAAGACACGCTAAAGATTACAAACACAAATATTAATTAATTTTTTTTTCATATTTTGCCGCATTGCAAAAAATTACAATGAAAAAAAAAACAACAAATACCGAAACTTAAATGCGCAACTTCCGCAGCAACGAAAGCGAAAAAAAGTTAAACAAATTAAAATATGCAAATATGGCTGCGGTTGACTCGCCGACACTGGCTGTACTAACAAATATTGTTGGTCAATAGCTTAAATTTTAGCCGCTGCATTTTGATTTTTTTCTTTTAACGCTTACCATGGCAAAGGTAATTGCAATTCAATTAAAATGTTGTAATAGCGTCTGCCAAATGCAGTTTTGTTTTCGTTTTTTACGTGAATTTTACTAATGCTTCGGCCGCTATGTTGTGCCAGCTACATTAATGCCTGTAACGGGTGTAGGTTTTAGAGGTATAGCATATTTATTTCAGAGGTGCGTAACATTACTTTTAAATAAAAAGTACAAAATCAAAGGAATGGCAAATAAATCAATTGCTGGTCATTGTGAGCTAGAACAAAATTCCACCATTTAGAGGATCAAAAAGAGGTGCACATTTTCGTTAGAACGAAATTCCGCCTTTTAGAGGATCAAAGATGCACATTTTTGCACCTCTTTACAGTATAACCGAACTGTTATTTCAAACGACGTAGTGAATGTGGACTTTCAATTCATTAATCGCAGCAAAGACCAGCGACTAGACTTACCCAGTTGTACTTTGACCTCTCGGAATGTCTATATTAGAATTTTTAAATATCCAATTTATTTTAATTATTCAATTTAATTTTTAATTATTTAATTTATAAATTTATTATAAAATTATTTTACTCTATTTCATTATTACAATATAAAGTTTGTTTGTTTTATTAAATTCATTACTCTAATTTATGAATAAACAATAAAAAAAAAAACAATTCAATGAAAGTAGCCTATTTCATTTCAAATAAGTTATTTTCCTCTAATGAACTGCCTGGCAAAAAGGGGTTACCTTGAGAGAGTAAAAAAAGCAGTTCAAAGTAGTTCAATCTTATGGCTTAGGTGAACAATTGACAGGCGCATTTCTTAATAAGATGGTGACGCATCGTCTTGCTGGTACCATTTAATTCCCCTTTAATGTGGGGAACTAGAAAATCGCCCTAGCAATCCACTATTGGCTGTTTCGAACAAGTAGGCATATACTTGTGAGATGCTTCGGACTTGAAAACCACATCAAATAGTGACTCCTTTGTGTTTTGAAGAGGCTTAGCTTGAGGTATATGCGTCTTTTACTGTCAACAAAACGGCGTTACGTGTTAAATAAGTTATGAAAAAATGTCATTATTGTGCAAAACATAGTGACTTCAAATGGTCGCTTCAATCGAATCTTGCACTATGCCATCTGCTTCTGAGATTACATAAGAGTGGCTCAGGCTCATAGACCATTGTGATGCCGCGTGGGGAGCTTCTCTCTATCACTCCTAAAACCAGTGTGTACTCTTCCAAAATTTTAGATTATCTTTGATTTCTGCAGTACTGAGATCTTGCAACTCATTAAACAATTGTCTGCCTAGAATAGTAAACCTGCGTCTGGATAGAGCAGAACAATGGCACAGAAGGTGCGAGATTGTCTCTTCCTCGTCCTCATCTACACAACTTCTACAGAAGTCATGTGTTTGCACACCCATCCTTTTATGTGCTAAGACTGTGTTTATTTTGGCTTAGCAGAGATTCTGTGCGTGTAGCATTTAGAGTCGGCGAC
Source organism: Anastrepha fraterculus (assembly GCA_037575425.1). Classification (NCBI taxonomy): domain Eukaryota; kingdom Metazoa; phylum Arthropoda; class Insecta; order Diptera; family Tephritidae; genus Anastrepha; species Anastrepha fraterculus. The sequence continues at coordinate 36,566 of JAYXIM010034449.1, read as the reverse complement.
AGTTGACGGGCGATTTTGCAGGTGGCTCCATTACGCCATCTTTCGTTTGCTTTCCTTATAATTTCTTCAAGGATGAGTAGCTTACATGTTTGTAAGGGTATCCCTATGTCATTGTCTATGTACTCAACGGTCAATTTGGTGCCGAAAAATACAGCCCTCAATTTCGCGATGGCCAGGAACCCATGTTACCGTTAGATAAAATGACTCAGCCATCTCGTTAAGAGATGTGCGGCATTTCATGGCTACCTTGGAGGTTGTCGACTGTTTTGTGAGGGATTTTATCGCCGCTTGGCTATCAGTGAAAATATAGATATGATTCCCGGATATCGCATCACACTGTATCAGTGTCACGGCTTTCATTATTACCACTCAGTTCAGCCTGAAAGAGCCCCTACAGTAGTTGGCGAGCCGAAAAACTGAAGGAGATCCCCAGTTGTTCGGAGTATACACCTCCGCACTCTGCCCTCGAGCCCTGTCTTACATCGTTCAGTTCCCACTCTTCCCTTGAAGGTAGGAGGGTCGTAAATGCTGTAATGACAAGTGTAGGTGGGAGTGCATAGTTCACCAGTCCGGGAAGCCCCAAACTGATATAACGATCAAACAGTTTAAAGTGTATGCTCGTTGTTAAGGTGACATTTCACACTAAAACAATTCTTTTGCTGTGTTTTGTTCATTCTATTCTGTTGTGAGCTACGGGGTGTTAATTATTGATGGAAATGGAATAATGGAAATTCGGTAAATTTTACAGTACAGTTCGCTTCGGTTCGCCGATTACGTTCACGCGTTTTTGATGTTAAAGAAATGTCGATATTGCCGATATAATCACAAAAATAATCGAAGCTGACCGACATGTTAATAGTCGTAGCAGTGCCCAGAAGCTAAAGATCGACTACAAAACAGTTTTGAGTCATTTGCGCAAAACTTTTACGAAAAACTAAAAGATTTCTTTTTCCCCAAACTATATACAATATATATCTGCAGAGCCGGAATGGCAACAATGTATTCCACCATTAATTGCATTAGTCTATAATTCGGCTTAAACAAAAATACCACAAATTACGAATTAATTTTTTTCAACAATTTAAAATGATACCCCTTGTTGCAACCATCTGCATATTATATGCAAGTGAAACTCTTGGCCAACTTGGCTATAGTAAATAAATTGCAGATTGCTGCATAATGAATTTTTTCTTATTTTTAAATAAGCAATTGTTTTAAGACCAAAGCTATTTTCGTACTTTTTATGCACGTGCACACATACATACATGTACATACATATATGTAAGTATTTCCAGTGCTCAATGAAGCATATTTTGTAATGCCGAAAAATATTTCCCTTCACTTTGTGGTAGCTATTAAAAAATTCTATTTTTGGAGAAGTAAAATGCAATCAGCTGTGACGTTGAAGAAGTCGATCAACTGAAAACGACATATCAATGGCATTTTTTCGGTGTATTATTTTTAACTGAAAATTAACGGCGGCGAAATTAAATGGCAGTTACGAAGTGAAAAAAAATTAAATAAACAGCAAATCGGCCATTAAAGAGGCAGTCTGAACAAATCGTAAATTTTCTTACGATTTGCTTTGGAAATCTGCACTTGGCGTTGAACTGAGACATAAACATAGCATATACGAGTATGTGTGTACATATGTACATATACATACATATATATTCTGTGAATTAAGTTCCGGGACTAAATGGATGGAGTGCATTAGTTTTTAATTTTTTCAAACAATTCACTAAAAATAGTGGTATAATTATAGGAGGGAGTATGTATGTAAGGGTGTTTGTAAGATGATGAAAGTAACGTGCTGGACTCCGGAAAATATATACACGTACATGTGATATGAGATGATCAGTTGAATGGACTTAGTCACTACTGCAGGCTTATTTGAACGCAAACGATGATAGTTCTTGGAGTTTCTTAGATTCTTTCACATTATATCCTATGGACTACAGCTGTTTAGCTTATGGACAATGGAGTATGTGTACATATAAAGACCAGAACGGGCAGAAATTAGTAAGAGAATAGTTTAGGCCCAATTTTGTTTACTTATCGAGCTCAGAGATGTGCCCAATGTCTTGGAAGCCCCCACACAAAGTTATCCATGTTGTATAAGTCTTATACAAATTGCAGAGATTACGAAAGGGTGGGAAAGCCTAGGAAAATAGTATGGCGCATTATAGGAGTACATATATTTACTACTAATCACTTATTTACGTGATCCCTTATACCCACTTATTTAACACTCCTCTCTCTGTGGACTCATCTCGTCGAACAGCATCCCGTTCTTGGGCCTATGACGATCATCGGTTGCTTCACCGTGCCTGCTAGGGCTTGTTGAACTGTTACAACAACAACTTTTTGTGAGACGGAATTTTTAAGAGAAATGAAGTTTTCTTTGATTTATAAAGGATTTTGTGGTTAAAGAGAAAATAAGAATAGATAAAGAAGAAGAAAGTGGTTAAAGAAAGAAGAATAAACAATTTTTCGTAAGTCTAAAATATAACCCTCCACTTCATAGAACTTTTTCTAGGTTCTTCTAGATTGAAGATATTTAGGGTAGTTGTCGGTTATAAATATAAATGAGTCAACTTGCTTAATTATTTATTGTATGCTTTGAGAGTCTTTTGCAACCTGCCGCAGAGACATCCCAGTTAAGTTTGGGCCCATTGACTACAGCTGGGAGGTTTATGAAGCCAGTCATGAAGTCATCACGTCTTCCTGATCACAAACCTCGCAAGGCCATAAATCATTATGATGTTCAGACAGTACATAAGTGTATGCACTTAGTTGAGCTCGTAGTGTTTGCTTGAAATTTTTCATGGAGCTGTTGGTTATTTGGTTTCGAAGCTATAGAAAGAAGCATTGAGAGGTGCGCAAATAATTGGTACCTACGTTTAATTCACACTTAAGTAGCAGTGTAAATAGTCGGTCTCGAAACTTATTTCAGAGACTGTATGAGAAGACCTATAACGTGACGCCAATATAAAAGTAGATCTCAAACTTAACGAAATCGAAGAAAAAAACTCGAAAAGCTAATAATTTGCCACAACACGAATCCCAAATCGAGTATTTCAACAAAAAAAAAAGAGAAAAAAAACTTGTGAATATTTATAAATATTTATGTTTCTTACTGCCATATTTATAGTGAATGAAATCACGAAAATAAATAAAACCAAATTAATTTTGCATTCCTTTGTAGGTGTTTCTATGTGCGAGTATTGGGGAAAGTCAATCGCAATAATCAACCATCACCGTCACCGCAATCAACCAATTGTATTTGGCTATTCAAAGCAAATGACGTTCGACGTTCGCCGGTTTTTCTGAGTTTATAAGGAGTAATTTATTATATTATTATTTCTCGCTTTTCGGTATATTATCAGGCAATTTTTTTGTCGTGATTTTTTATGAAGTATAGAAATTTATTTTAAATGGCTAATAAATTGAACACACTAATCTCTCCACCTTCTTAACTCATACAAACTACGCAGAGACTTTTAAAAGCAGTAATAGATCAAATTTCGCGTGCTTCATATGATTAATATTAAGCCAATCATAAAATATGATTAGAACTTAACATTGGTATGTGGTAAAATTTCATGACTGGGCTTTTATTATACGAACATACGTACGAGTTTGTGTGTGTATAAAATCGCTCAATATGGAATGCCCTCAAATCAGTGCAATTGCGAGTTATATTAGTGTTGTAGGCGAGGTACTGTACTTCTTTGAATTTAATGACGGGATTTCCGCTGTAGCAGAAAGACAAGGAATCAATACGATTTTGAGCATGGATACCTACGGTAAAAGGAAAGTGCACCGTTCATAATTAATAATCCGTTAAAAAATAATAATGATTATTAATTATTAATAATTAATAATTTTTTATTGGAAATTTTAGGTTCTCCTTTGGAATAGGTTCTCCTCCCGATGTTCTTATTATCGGTGACCTACAATCGGAAGTACTGTGGATCTCATCATCAACTGTTCAGTGCAGTGCTCCAACATTCAAGGCATGCACTGGTGCTATTTGAAACACCTTCAGGAAATACTGAAGATGAAGAAATTGGAAAAGTGGGTTCCGTATTGCTTTGCAAACGAAAAGACAATGCAATTACTTGAAGTATAGTCGTGTTATTGCAATAGTTAATTCGATCTATTGTACTTATAGAATGATTTCTTTTTGATAACCTTGAGTGGCTGGAGAGAGGATATAGAGCAATAGCTACCAGCGCTTTCAGAACACACAGAAGAGTTGATGATGTCGGTAGGTACGACCTTAAGGGGTTATGTACCTTGTGAGCCCGAAAAAATGGACGATTCTCATAATTTTTTTTTAAATATGTTTTAGAACTTTTATTCAAATAAGGCATATATCATACTGAAGGGTAACTCTCTAAGAATAAATTTTGGTGTTTTTATTTTAAAAAATGCTATTATTTATTGTTGATATCGCCCCTCCGCCGAAACGCCGTTTTTTAGAAGAGGCTTGCGGTGATCACCGTAGCGCATAAGCAGCTCAACTCAAAAAAAATTAAATGATTATTGTAGAAAAATGATTATTGTAGAATCTGAACGGTTTATTATCTTGATATGAAAACCGCTTTGCACCAAAAAAACGATTTTTGAGAGGTTGAAAAATTAAAAAAAAAATTAATTCCAGCGAACTATGCAAATATTTATAAAAAGTTAACCGTTCAGATTCACGAGGTTGTAACTTCGAATAATTAAAAAAAAATTTTATGCAAATCTGTCAAATAGTTTTTGATAAATAATGATCACCGCGACGGTAATTTTCAAAAAACACGACTTCGAGATAATCGCGTCTAAAGTTTTGCGTGCACTTCATCTACGGATAAGGTCGCGCGCTTCCACGATCTGTAACTTTCGTTCTAGTGATCCGATCTTTATGATTTTTTGAATTTGTATTTTTAAGATGATGTACTTTTAGAATATGCCATAAAAAAATTTTCGATTTTTTAGTCCAACACAAGGTATATAACCCCTTAAGTGGATTCAATGGTGGATTCAATTAGCGAATTAGAAAATCCAAGAGATGACGCTCATTGTATCGAGAGCGGTTAGTTTTTAGTAACTCACGAAATTGCTGTAACGAATACAAGACAATTTTTGTTTTTGATTTGTATGGAAAAAATCTGCAATGCCGTTAAGGAAAAAGTTATGTTAATAAATATGGCTATTACGATGAAACATACGTCAAAGCAGACTTTAAATAGATTCAGGACGCCGAGTTTTATACTGCAATGAAGAGAGAAGGAGTTCCAGCTGCCGTTAAGCTGAAAATGTTGGAAAAGTTCCCTAAAAATATATGATTTGACAAGCCAGCTGTCAAAAAGAATCTGAGCTAAAAAGCCCTGAAAAGCTAAATGTTCATTATTACGGGCACTATAAGTAAGGAAATTTATATGAAAGAGTGTTAAGCAACGTCTCATTGTAGCCGTCTTGCCAAGAACCGGTATGAAAATCACGAGGTAAATATTGTTCCAAAGGACCAAAACTCAGCAAACTGTCCACAATTGCAACCCATGGAAAAATATTGGGCAATTGTTAAAAGAAAATTGCAAAAAAATAAAAAAGACGTAAAAATATAGGAGTATTTTAAAATGAATTGGCAGATGCCGTAACAAAAACGAATGTCTATCATCTAATGGGAGAAGTCAAATCTAACATGCGCCATTTTGTATACAACAAAGATTATTGAAATAAGTGCTTTGTTTAACATAGTACGCTTAAGCGGTCCCGGTGGTCTAAAATTTTGAAAAAATCGATTTTGTTTTTTGATATTTCGAAAGAAAAGACTTTTAAAAATATACTGGCAAATTTTTGGAAGGATATTCCCAGTATTTCGATTCTACAGCCGTTCTAGCGGGAAGAGCCAAATTCGTCTCGCGGTGGCATCGATGGTCGCATTTAAATGGTCAAAACTTTAAACTCAATTATCTCAAAACTACGTTTTTCGCCCTGGTGTTGCGAAAACAAAATATATTCAACCAAATCGTCTGAATTTTTAATGTGTTGGTCATAACATCAATGCCTATCGCCCGTACTAGAATCATATTTTTATTTCAATTCTTTCGTTTTTTTTTATTAAAAAACTAAAAAAAAACCCGATTTTTAAAGTGCCAAATTCAAAACCGTGCCATTTTGTCTATTTGTTTTTTTTTTCTAGTCTGGGTCATAGCTACAGACATACTGATTAATAATTTTTTTAATTTTTGTGTTTCGTCCGCCCAGACCCAATTTTTCGGGAGGCTCAACTTCAGCGCCGTTTTTAAAAATATTAAAATTAAAATTTTTTTTTTCATTTTTCTATATAGGAGAAGTTGAATAAAAGGCCTAAATAAATTTAAACATCGTTTTTGATTTTTTATTGTAAAAAAAAAATCCTGAAAATACCCAAAATTTTCGAGCTCTAGATCACCGGTATCCTTTAATAAAGAAGAAAATAAAATAAAATTTTTTTATTTGTTGTCAAATGAACTGCGTATTAACGAATTTAAAAAAAAAAACAAAGAAAAGTAGTAACGAGTGGTTCAAATGTCGAGTCCTATGGTTTTTTCGCAATCTGCATTAGAGTTATAACTATAAATTTGTAAGGCTGATAACTTCTGTGTATAAAAAGCTTGTTTTCATATTTTGATATTGGCTGCATTTGTTGTTCATGATCGTGCTTACATTGTTTGGAAAGAAATATACCTTCTTTACTTCTCATTTACGTGACGATGAAGTATTTTGCTGATGGTGGACATGCGCGATTATATCATTCAGTAGACTCTTTTCCCCTCTTTTCGTTCAGAAATTGGAAATACTTTACTAAAGTAGAAACTAAGCTTATTAGAGATACCAATAAAGATATTTAAGGCGTATGGATAAGTATTTTCAAGTTTATTATTGTAAGAGAATTGAGCTAAAATCTTAAGGTGTTCATTGGAATACACTTCGCAGCATTTGATTTTCGAATAAGAAACATCTAGCTAATTACCATCTGTCATTATTGCAACGTATTACATTTTTATTCCTATCGGCTTGAAATTAATCTACCTTAATAAAATTAAGTGATAATTTTGAAAGAAATTAATTTACAAAAAATGCGTTTTTCATCAAGTTTTGTCTCTGCTAGTGATTAATTTACTCTCTTATGCCAATTAAACTCACCTGATTAGACTATTTGACCAAGAATTGTGCTTTGGTGATTTCCATTAACTATATATTAAATAAAATTAACGGCTACGAATATCACCCAAAAGGCAGGAAAGATCTGAAAATAAAGAAAAAAATGTGAGCGCATGAGAAATTGAATAATATTTTCTTTATTAAAAAAAATGTTTTTTTATATTATTTTAATTATAAAAAATAGCGTTTATTCTTAATTGTAAATAAAACTAAAAAAAAAAATTATTTACAAATTTAACTGCACTAAAATATACTCGTAATTGTATAGCGCTCAACTTCTGGAAGAATATCACAATCTCATATCCAGCTTCGATTGCATGGATCAAATGGTCACAAATTTCACATCTAAACGGCCAACAAGTTGATAAACCTTTGCTTTCTTTTGCAACACGTTGGATGTCATGGCATTGGCAGCGTTTTGTATCTGCAAGTTGATTGGTTTCAGAAAAAGTGATGCGAGATGAAATTTTTTGACGCCGTTATTTCTCAATTCACTACTCGTTTGGCTAAGCAATCATTTTTCAACAAACCAATTACTATCCCTGGGAATATTGTAGTCAACCAAACAACTGGAGCCGATACACTCACAGCGAAGAGAGATTGTCGTCTTTACCTACAAGGAAGCAAAAAGCTTCATCAACAGCGCCAAAAAATTTCTTGTAAATGTTTTGCTTGCCTTTCACCAAATCCATATTCATCTCATATTTTACCACATTTTTTTTTCAACCTTCTTCGAAATAGGTCAGAAATAAAGAACAAAAAAATCTTTTGTTTTTTTGCACCTGTAGGTAGCTCAATCCAGTTCAAAACCAATGAAAAAGGTAAGAAATTAAAAATATATATCTGCGTTACTTAAAATGAATTATAAATTTGGCGCATTTGCCACATATTCCTATACATGTAATTCCCGAATGCATGTAAATAAATACATAGGGACCCAGTCAGACTCATGGCGCCCAACCGAAAGTATAACTTTTTAAAACCTTTTTTCGTTCTGTTCGAGGATCCTTTTTAAAAGTTATATCCTTAAGCCGATAGAAAATTAAATGTTAGGAAGCCAGGTAGCTCAAATCGTAAGCTATAAGAGAAATATGTTAAATTCACGACCAAAGTCGAAAAAGGTCTGGCCAGACCTGGGTGCGTAACGGAGGAAATAATAAGAAATCGGCTTCTAATATCTATCGCTATGAATTTTTACACAGCATAAAAGAGGATCATCTGCTCATTTCTGTATATTTACTTATGTATATCTCAAAATTTGTATTTGCATCATAATACTCTTTCAGTAAAAGAGGTTTCTTCGTCAAATCACAACCTCAGTGGTGCAATGGTTCAAGCTTATTTGTGTTCTTCCCAAGATCACTCCCTCCTCTACCATACTCACCAATATTTTGTCTAAATTTATATAACGGTTTCTTGAATAAAATCATAGCTCACTGAAGTTTCTTTGGCTACAAAGAATTGTTCCGTATTGGTTTTGCGGTCCTCATAAAATTTACTTAAGATCGCTACTAAATTTCTTAGCTGAGACTTTTGTGTCGAATTTAATGCTTTTCAAGCATCTTTGCTTGCAGGGTAAAGAAAATAATACGTTCTTATGAATTTGGTGAGCAAAATTTAAGCCATCCGATGTTTAGAAAAATTCTTCCTTTACGCTCGATAATTCGCCCAGAAGTGATTCTAAATTGCGGATTGCAGATTCTTAAACGAAATTCATTATTTAACCAAGCTTATTCTCTGAATACTTTTACGGATATAATCCCCCATGGAATACAATTGAAATATATACCTATGTATTAACATTTCTTATCTATTTTAATGTAAGTCGCTTGAATGAGTTGCACTCTAATAATCTTCGACTAGATATTAACTAATCAACTCTTTCTTCAAACTAACAGCTAACCGTATATAAACATCTTGTTAAGAATAACAAATGCGCAACAAATTTTTTATTGAATACAAATACAACAAATAAATGCGCGATGTGTATGCACACTCATAAACTTGTAACTAATAGCGTTGGAAAATTCCACCACCACTGCCCAGCATTTATTTAGTGGAATTATTTTCAAAAAATCGAGTTTTATCCGGAAATAATCGGAAATCAAAACGCGCAACTAGCGCTTCATTGCGCTGTCATACGGCTGGTTAACTCGTTTGTCGGAAGAGCCTCCAAACGGCAATCGAACAGAGAAACCTATTAAGTAGCGCTCATCTTTATTGCATTCACAGTATGTGCGTGTGTTTACTGTTACAACGCCCTGCATTGCATAAATTTGAATAAATTGTCATCGATAGTGCACTGATCGTGTAATTTGTTTTTTCGTTTTATGATTAAACGAATGAATTAGAAATGCGAGTTAGCGAACATTCCAAATATAAAACAAAACAAAAAAATAGTTTTGTGCGTATTATCGATTGCGATTGACGGTAGTGGCGATGGCGGTGTAAAGTTTGGTGATCTTGTTACACGACAATCGATAACTCAGTCATTTATTCTCGAGTTGTGCATGCAACTGCATCGAATTTATGAACTGGAAAGATCACGTGAACACTTGAATTGAATTACTGCTGCATATACATACATACATATGTACATATAAATATACGAATATGCATTTAGGTATGTATGTGCAAGCGTTTAATTAAGCTTCAAAAGTCATAACGGTAAACCATTTACTTGTAGTGCAAGCAAGAGGATGTAGCGATGTAATGATGAGTGAAAAGGGCAAGCCACACATTTGCGGTAAAATGCTCGGGAGAGCATGTCACACATTAGCTGGTTGTGTGTGTGTGGATGGGTGCTCGTATGTATGTAAGCGATGCCTGATGAATGTTGACTTAACGCCAGTTAATTGAAATTAATCGAATAAAGTGTGGCCGATAATTACTGAGCAATGATAAGCAAAACAATTAAATACTGAAATTATTTGGTATTTAATGACAACTTTTCTTTGATAGAAATACGAGTATATTGATTGTTATAAGCAATAAATTTGTGTAATATTGCAGTTTTCTACTGAGCGCAAAAATACCCAACTGTTATAGTTTTAATGTTGTTTGGATGTTGATTGCTTAAATTTTTCTACTTTTCACCGCTTATAGTTCCCATGTGATATATACACATACACATCGTACATATATAATATATTTTTGAAAAGTGACACTACTCAAAGTTGCTTCTCAGTTTTCTCATTCTTGCTAGCCATAAGATCGTGCCAGGAATAATCTTTATAGTTTAACTGCTAACTGGGTCAATTTCTAGTCCATTTCATCAGGCGGATTGATGTTCGAGTATCACTGCACTCAGTCATTTTTATTTATTTTATTCATGTGAAACAAATTACCTCCTTAATACCCATTTCGCTCCTTATGAAAAGATGTTTACTCTCATTCTAACACGTTTATATTATAGAGTATTTCGGATCCACTTTTTATCATCAAGAAAACGATACTACTCTCTCTCAATAAATAACTGAGATGGTACATGCTAGCCAAGAATGACAGAAACAATATTGCGCCCATCAGAGAGTGCGTGACGTCACTTTTGCCAAGCTGTGCAGTGTTGCCAACCATTTGCTCTCACAATAAATTTAGTGCTTTTTTATGCCCAAAATGCGAAAATTTTTATGTTTGTGCTTGCTTTTTTTTGTTTTTAATTTAAAGTTACCGAAACTGTGAGTTAAAAGAAAAACTGTGTTATTAAACAAAAGAATGTTAAAAAAGGTTACTCTGGGAAGATTTTAGTGCTAATGCAAATTTGTTGATTCTTATAAAGTTTTATATTTTGAAAGTACAAATTTAATTTTTTGCTCCTTTTAAGTTAATGCAAGATTATTAAATGTTCTTCTCTCAACTCTTCTTAACATTGAAAACAATTTTACACATTTTAAAAAGCGTTTGAATTTACTGAATGCGAATTGAAACTAGAGAGGTGTAAGCGTTTCGTCCGGTCCTCAATCCTTAGAGGGATATAGGGCATGAAGAGGTGTAAAATAAGCAAAAAAATACCAGAAAATAATGAAAAAATCATAAGGACATTTTTACAAAAAAAGTACCTTACCTTGTTACATAACCTGAAATATAGCAAATATACCGTTCCCTTAACAAAAGAGATTCTTTCAACAAAAAAACTTATAAATTAAATTATACATATCCATAACACATTTATTTAAAAAACGCACATTTTAAAGACAATTTGTCATGCATACAAAGTTCTTTAAGTAATTCAATAAAAATTTGGTGTTTTATTTTCTTTCAATTGGCATTTTAGTGCGATTTTATATCCAAAGCTAGGCAACACTGCAGTAGCGCGAGAGAGATTTGACTGCTGAAAGCAGAAGAACGCCAACAAGGCTACTCACCTTAGTATCTAGGTGTGCTCAGCCGTAGCATGTGTTGCCCAAGCATTCTGAAGCTCTCTTGTGTGGTACCGCTAGGTAACGGCAAATCCCAGTATTCATATATGATGTGAGAAAAAGCTTCTCTCAGAAAAAAATTTACCCAACGAAAGAGTCATACGAGTACAACTCTTTGTGAGAAAAAAAATGAGGGGACACACGCAGAATTGAGAAGATGCTTAGGCCAAACATGTATAAATTTGTTGATTTTAATTACAAGACAAAAATGCTTAATATCTCGAATATGGAAGAGGGTGCATTACATGCTCCAGGTCGACTTTTTTTGGCCGCTATTGCGTTAAGATGATATTTGTCTGTTGGCATTCAATATCTATGTAATCACAGCCAGTGATCATTAAAAATGTATTAACGCCAGAGTAATGAGTTTGATACTTTTACGTAGATATTTAATTTTTTATTTTATTTATTTATTAAGCAGCAAACAGGATGTTTATATACTATAATAGATACAAAGACCTTATGACAAAAGTTTTATAAGTAACTTCTTAAAAGCAAATCAGATTAAGAAAAAATTAAAGTCTAAGGAAGAAGAATAAATATTAAATTGAGCTCGCGTCCTCCCAAATGGAGCGGAATGCTCCATAAACAGTTTTGGTAATACTAAGAAAAAATAATTCATTTCAACGAAAAATGCGTTAGGGAATATTAAAATTAATTTTATTGAGCAGATACGGACAATCTTTTCAGCCCACACAAATATGAAAGATAAAACACATCGACAAGAGAACACGGCTAGACTCTAAGGAAATGAGATTTATTAATAAGCAACGAAAGCAATAGGATGGAATGGGATCAATGAATTTCATAGAGCGCAATGCAAAGCTCACAAATGCACTCTAGACATACTCTATTCTATTAGTATAGACTGCATGAAGCGGTCTCCTAACGAATACCGCGTTGTCTAACCTTGACTGAACTAAGAACTAATTATTCAAATGTGAATACGTTGAGAAAATTACGTGGCTATTTTGATTTGCAAAAAATTGTCTTCACTGTGTGATAGAGTAGAAAGAATGACCGAATATGAAAAAGCTCTTCATAAAAATATTTGCCGTTCGGAGTCGGCTTAAAATTGTGGGTCGCTTCATTTGTGGAACAATATCAAGATGTGCGCCACAAATTCGGCCAAACACCCAAAAAGGGTGTACGCGCCAATTATATTTATATATAATGGCCGAATATGAAGCCAGTAAACCAGCAAAAATTGAAGATTGCCATTGGTGCCGTGCAAAAGAATTATGAATTATGGAAATCTTGGAAAAATGAGCTCAAAAGAGCTCTTCTTTATGTTATGACCAGAGACGACTACTTGACCGAAATCATAATCGAGACATAATCACAATCGAGGATGAAGAAATACCAAATGTGGTCTATCAGGATCTACAAAGCGCGTCAAAACTTCCTACTCATCAAATTGCTTCAAATATTTTGAATACATCAAATATTCAAAACGAAGCAGCTGCCAATTAATCAATAGTAAATAAAGTTTCAAATGTGATTAGCTTCTTTTTAATACTTATTAGATACACTTACATAGACATACATACATACATGAATACCTACATATAAATTATAAGCACATTTACTAATCTATGCTACTGTTAACCATATAAATTATAAATAATTGTTTTCTACCGCACTTTCAGTCAGCATAAAATTTGTAAAGTCGCAATTTTTAAAAATAACCACAAATATGCAATTAACTGAAATTATTGAAAAAAAATTGCTTAATTGAAAACCGAACAAAAGATTTATTTTTCATTATTAGTTTTTAAGTAAATACATTGCAATAGCCGCAATGAATCAGTTCTGACAAAGCAGCTTAAGTTAATTAACTAACAAACAATTAAAATTAAGTCGAATATTGCGCTGAGTAATAATATCATTAAGCCTGCAAATAACTCAAACTTATACTATTCTAAGCGGTAATAATTGTGAGGTGACATTAAGAATCTATATACTAGATTGCAGCGAAACATTTTAAAGTATTAAGATAGTAATTATTTTTGACTCTTTACAAATTTAAAATCAATAAATATTTGTGTGATTTCGTTAAGCGTAGAATGACTAAGCATATCACCTTAAAGGCTAGTGCTAACAGCCGTGAAATTTCGACAGCAGTATGCATTTGGCTTGCCGTCAAATGTTGCTAGCAACATTTTTTGCCAAATCAGCAGAAACGTCAAATTTAAGAGCATTACTCCAAATGCAATTGGCAAATTTTGGTAAGAAAAGTGTTTTTAAACAAATTAATACACATACATATACATATATTGAAACATAAAAATCTTTATAAAGCATATTTACTTACACTCTCTGCGAAATGGTTGCGCTTAGAAATGCCATAACTTCGGATTATTCAAGCTCAGGCGCTTCACTCGCAAACGAACTTCCAGCTTTCACACAATTTTAAATGACATGAGCTTTTCGAATAGGTGTGACGAAATGTTGCTGAGATGTTGCGCGGTGTTATCACAGCGTGAACTGAGTGCTACTACTTTGCCGTGAGAAACATATGAAATTTCACGCATATTTCACGGCAATGCAATTTGTATGGGTTTTGACAGTCATTTCATGTGGAACGCGTATTTAGTACTATGCTTATGACACACGTCTTGTTTAGATTTAACTTAATATAGGTTAACTTGACTTAACTTTACTTAATTCAACTTAACTTAACTTAGCTTAACACAACTTAACCTGACTGAACTTAACTTGATTTAACTTAATTCAGCTTAAGTTCACTTAATTCAACTTAACGTAACTTAAATTAATTCAGCTTCATGTCACTTAATTCAACTTAGCTCAGTTGAACTTAATGTAACTTAACTTAATTTAACTTAACGTAACTTCACTTAACTCATCCTAACTTCACTTAATTCAAATTAACTCAACTTAGCTTAACTCGAATTAACTTAACGTAACTTAACTCAATTTAACTTAACGCAACTTAACTTAATTTAACTTAACGTAACTTAACTTAATTCATCCTAACTTCACTTAATTCAACTTAACTCAACTTAGCTTAACTCAATTTAACTTATCTCTCGTAAGAACGAATGCAAGTTTGTATCGTTACGTATACAGTTGCTTGTCAAATAATTAAGAATTCACAGTCGATTATTTTATATTTTTATCTTGTAGATTTCAAAACTAGAAAAATATTAGATGTTAACAAAATGAGTAAATTTTCGATTTTTTTCGCTACATATGTACCATTTTCCTATTGAATATTCTACTTGAAGTTATCTAAAAACCACCTGGATATGTGGTAGATTGAGGACATGGAGGGCTCATAAAACATTTGAGAATCTTATTTTTTAGATTTTGAGAATATCGATTGATAACACAGGTCAACAACGTTTTGTTCTAGGAAAGTGTAGGGTCATTTTCGAAGTAATTTTTTGCGTAGAATCCCATTTTTGAGGTTATGTAGCTACGCAGATTTTGCTCTTCATAAAAAAGTAAACATAGTATTTAAAAGTATAAGTCTTCCTCTTTTCAATGCCGTTGAGTTTGCTCAAATATCTTTATTTTTCACTGAGATATCGCATTTTGAAGTTTCCATGTTTGTGAATTTTTCGATATTCGAAAATCCATTGAGATAACGTGAGACGTGATTCGGTCGATTACTTAGTCGCACAAAAAACAAACATGGAGACTTAAAAATGGGATATCTCAGTGAAAAATAAAGATATTTGAGCAAACTCAACGGAATTTAAAAGAGGAAGACTTATACTTTAAAATAATATGTTTACTTTTTTATGAAGAGCAAAATCTGCTTAGCTACATAACCTCAAAAATGGGCAAAAACAGCATTTTTTGCACTTTTAGGTTAGGATATCTCAAAATCCTGACGTGATAGAGCAATTTAAACCCCGGATTCGGATTCTACGCAAAAAATTACTTCGGAAATGACACTACACTTTTATAGAACATTCCGAACCCATTTTTGTTCAGACCTGTGTAATCAAAACATTTGGTTCGGAATTAGCAGCCGATACTGTGTTGATTGCAGAACACGAAGACGACCTGCCGAGATTACTTTTTAAATTTGAGAAAGTGCCCACATCCTTCAACATGCAGATGTCGGTGGAAAAGGCCAAGGGAATGGTAACATCCAAACAGCCAATAAGACGCAAGCTGGCGGTCAACAATGAGCCAATAGAACAAGTCATGGAGTTCACATACTCGAGTGAAATTAACTAAAATAAGCGAAGAAGAAGAATTCTCAACAAATATAAAGTAAAAAAAAAAAAAAAAAGAATAAAATTATTCTAAAATTCTAAGAATACAAAATGTGCTTGTCACTAATTAAATAAAAATCTGTTGCTTGTAGAAATTTCAAGTAAATATGTTTTTTGCATATAATTGTAATACTTTTTAAATCGATTCAGTTTTTTTCGATCTCGTAAATTGCGTTTGAAAAGTTGAATTTTATATGAAATAATAATAAGCGCAGTTCCTATTGAATTCAAGAATCTAAACAAATGAAGTAATCAATCAAAATATAAGAAAAATAACTAATAATAAAAAACCAAGTAAATCTGCACACAAAAAATAAGCCAAATAAAAGGCAATACAATCAAAGGCGAAAATTATTTGAATTCGTCGAATCATTATATTTTTGTCCTCTTTCCGTTTGCGTCATAAGCGTGAAGTATGCACTCAAATAAAAAAGAAAGATAGTTTGAGGTTTTTAATATCACTTACAAATGCAATAATTTTATTTGAAGTAGCTTCGATAGCACAAAAAATATTAAGGAGTTTAAAAATACGGACATTTTTTCTTATTTTAAAAGCAGCATCATTGAATTTACAATTGAACGATGCTTTTCGAAACAAAATATTGAGGAGAATTACTGTACGAAGTAGTAAATGAAATTGCTTCGTATCAAAAATTATTTGAAGTGTAAGCAATGGTAGGATTATCCAATTCGCTTCGCCAAATGTTTAGGTGTGCCGGATAATCAAATATACATCTGTACATCAGTAGAGTGCCATATGTCAATAACGTGCCTTGATGATTTTTTTTTACAAAAAAAAAGGTATTTCTAATTTCTCTTCAATTAAAATGGGTGCTGAAGTTACAAGTGGTTCCAAAAATTTACTGCTTGACTGCAGAATGTTTTAAGTGTTTTTAAGTAGGTTTGCCAAAAGTCCTCAAATAAATAAATTCGTAGGAGGACTTAGCAGTATTCATTTTCTCGAATGAGTTTTTTATTTATTTTTTAATATAATACAAAAGTCATATTTATTGACCAGCCGTTCTGATTTTGTTAAGTTTCATGTAAGTGAAGCTTAAATTTTTTTCAAACGAAAATGTGAAATATTTTCTGAAAATATTATATTAAATCTTCTTTTTCTTCTTGATTGGCGCGATAACCGCTTAAGTGAGTTTGATCGAGTTTTCTTTTTAAATCGAATACCTTTTATTTAGACATTGATAGAGATTTCAAGCTTAAAAAGTGGTAGAAGTTCAGTACATTTATATTTTATTTTCATAATAATGAGTGGATTTAGTATTGGGAGCTCAAAGGTCTATTGTGGCTCTTCATGGATTCAGAGTATTTCTCTGGGCCCAACTTTCTTAATAAATTTTAGTACTTGTTATATTTTACTGACCTTTTCCCTTTTCTATTAAAATATGTTTGCCCAGGTGTTTGTCGCACTTTCGCATCAGAGTTCTATTACACATATCAACTCGCCTCAGCACTTCGAAATATTATATTAGCTGCTTTCGATTCACTAACCAGCCAGCGAGTAGTGAATAAAACAAAAAATTTCCCTTGAATTAAATGTTGCGCATGATTTGGTAGCACTGCTTAATTTTCGTTTTGACAAACTGTTATGTAATGGCCTTGCTTTTTAAAGCGTAACTCTTGAAAGTGTGCAAAATTGTTGGGTACCGTTGTAAGACGATGAAAACACAAGCACGTTGCTCACCTCCACATGACGCTCAAATTGTTATTTAACTCCATTGCTTTTGAAAACTTCCCGCTTGGAAGTCTGTAAAATATAATAAAAAAATATTCCTACTTACACTTTGAAGCACTGGCCTTAGCATGTTGCTTGTTAACTAAGCGGTTATAGAGAAAATCGCTTGATCATCGCTAAGCTGTTGTTGCTTTTACATACAAAATTTTCTATTGGCAAAAGGCGGAATATCTATTGAGCAGAGGAGTTGTGAATGGAAAGCGAAAACTCAAAATTTCATTTCCGACGCGTTTTTAGCTAAAGAATCAAATTACCGCCATGAAAAAGTCCCACATAAAAAATATTGTATTTGCCGTTCGGAGTCGGCTTAAAACTATAGGCCTCTCTATTTATGGAACAACATCAAGACGCACCCCATTATATATAAGAGAGGAGCTTGACCAAACAGCCAATAAAAGGTGTAGGAACCAACTATAGATATATAATCAAATTACCGCATATGGAGGTTGGCAGACATGCATATGATTATCAAGAAATCGATACATCCAAGAATGATAGATGATAATTTCCTAGTTTTGCCATCCGAAGCAAATTTGTGAGAGTAACTGCGGCTGTCATGCCATATAGTACTCAGCACCAGTGTTGTGTCCGCTCATTTAATATATTTTACGCTCTTCGAATCAGTCGTTGTTCAGACGGCAATGAAGTAGGTAAAAGGAGCGTAAGGTCCCTCGATTGCGTCTGCTAACCCCAACACTATCTCAGTTTTGTAGTAAACAAACCCCTGTCACATCTCCGGCAAATTGGCTGATATCTTCACAATCGCTGAGAGCCGGTTAACGGTCTGATGTTGGCCACGCCTTCGGTATTCTTTTCGCCGTGGATAAATTTAGTGTGTGTTAGTTTAGAGGGTGCTTAAAGCCGTTTTGGATTTCCAAAAAATTACTGGATACACCATTTTGTTTATGAATCTTTAATAAGCGATTGTTTTTGCTTTTTGTTTGAGATTGATTATAAGATCTGGGATTAATCTTGGTTTTAATATCATAGTATAGCACAGTATGCCACACAACTTATTGAATAATCGGTATTTTAGGCTCTTTATTCGGTGTTTGTGTTTTTAGTTGTGTTGGCGATGTTAATTGGTCGCCTCGGCGCTGTGATTAAATCGTGTCGTAGATATTCCAGAAACGATGTCGGTTCTTGAGACAAGTATGGGGTGAGCCATTCCTGAGATAGGGTCACAAATATCGATAAGGTTGGGAAATTAACCTGACAGAATGAGCTGCTGACAAGCCAGCACAGTCCATGAATATCTACTCTAGCTAAGAAAGCATAACAATTATTGAAAAATATTGTAACGTGTTTTTTATAGCATTTTTAATGGTACAACTTTTTACGTAGACCAAACTACAATAATAAAGATTAATGTTTGTCGGTCTGAATTTCCCCTCCGAATTACACAATATAAAATTATTGCATAGAATTAAATGCGAAATTCCTTTACTAGACATACGCTCAACTATGTTATTTGTTAAAACAGTTATTCTGTTATCTTGCTCGCTGTTGTGAGACTTAAATGTTCTGCTGTTAAACTGTTCATTGCAGTGCTGTTCGATTGAAATGCTGCAGCGATCAGTAGAATTGATTTACATACATACATATGCATATATATATACCTGTATATGAATATAATTACATGCATATGCACGTAAATGAGTTTTGAAGAAATCGTTAACATAATAAATGACTTCTATATAGATTTGTTGTTTAGTGTTTTTTCATGCCACCCGGCTGAGAATGCAAACTGCATGCGAAAGCGAAGTAAAACAAAGTTTTATATTCGTGTATGTATGTTTTGTGTTTAACAAGTACTAAATAATTTAAAGCAACAAAGGCGGCTTTGTTTCTAACGAATTAATGCCAACTTTGTTTACATAAAATTCAGCACTTCCGCATAACGAGCGATTAACATTGCAAGTATTGATTATTTACTTTTTCATAAATAAATCTAAAATGAAGATTAGAGTAAAATACGCGTTCAATATATGCAAATAGTGGGTGATTAACATAATAACGACTTTGTGGGCACATAAATATGCACATAAATAAACTATAATGAAAAGTATGTGGTAGCTAATTGGAATTTTTCGTTGAAATTAAATGATTGCGTGCCTAGTAATTAGAAAAAAATATGTATAGGTATACATATATGCAGTTGGTTAGTGTTTGATGACAAGCAGTAAATGTTGGCAAGTGTTTGTATGTTAATTTATGCAGAAATCTAATTTTGTGCTAGATTTGAGGCGTCAATGGTCCAAAGATAAATAAAATCTACGCTCTACTGTTTTTTTTTTCTATTTAACATTTTTATCTACGTGCTTTGATACCTGTGTATGTATGTATAGGTATATGTATGTATGTAATATAGATATGCAAGATAGCTCAATAGTAAAGAACGTAAGACGCTGTGTTGAGAGAACAAACACAAAAGCCGACGTAAGCCATCAAAATTCTTCTATACTCGTACAAGTGCAAGTGTGCACACATTCCTATATATAAATACACATATGGGTGTGTGTATCTATGAACTTCAGTTGTGTATGGTTGCACTTTCCGTGCCTTGACAAAATCAATCAGGCGCGCTGGTGCTCAACTCACTTGCACACGCACACATTTCATATTTACAAATCGGCATATGTGCATAGGAGATTTCCAAGCGTACCTATACATACACACATATGTATGGGTATACAAAAATATTTATTCTACTGTCAAATAATTTTTATCTCTTGAATGAGTATTTCTTATTTTCACCGGTTCGATTTCTTCGGAACAAAATTACGTAGAAATGATAACAAAAGCCCCAAAAAGTCTAGTTTTAGCCAGTTTGCTCCGGTATAGCACATATGTATGTCCTCTCCCCTCGCACATATGTATCTATAGGAGTCTGTCTATTCGTGTATATTTATATGTATCCATGTATATGAATATTTCAGATTTCTATTTTGTGCGCGCATTTGGTGCTGTCTTCAGTGCTCTACCTACGAGCAACTTGTTTTCAATTTGGGTTTGTACCACCAGCTTAGCCAACCTGCCATATTGTGGATTAAGCTAAGCTGTGTAAATTGTAGCTATCACATGACGTTGGTGGCGCTAAAATAAACCCCATACCTATATATGTGTGTGTGTGTGAATATGTACTTGCTGTCCGCTGTGTCTGCCTGTTGGGCCAATGGTTTGGGCATTAAAAATTGTTAGCGGCTTTCAGTACAATAAAAAAATTCGCTTGGCCATAGTTAGTAAAGCAGTCGCGTAATCTACGTTTTCGATTTTTAAACCACTTTAACTTCTTCTTTTGCATACATTTCATGCAAATTTGTTTGGCGCATCGATTTGTCGAGACTAAGAGTATTTTGTTTACTTGCTTTGTGGACACATTTTTATGTATAATTTTATTGGATATTAACCTTTCATTAAATTATGTCAATAGATATTTGTTTTCAGATGGTGAAGATAGTTTTCATTGCTCTACGCGAAACTCAAAGACATAATATTTTTATATAAAAATACTTATAACATTTTTGGTATTTTACAGGTATGCCATATCATCAATATTTTTCGAGAATTTTTTTTATTCTTTGTTAAAGTATACATGTAGATGACATTCTCAAGTGTGAACTATTTAAGAAAAACATTAAAAAATAAGTAAATAATTGGCGCGCACACTTCTGTTAGGTGTTCGGCCGAGCTCCTCCTCCTATTGGTGGTGTGTGTCTTGATGTTGTTCCACAAATAGAGGGACCTACAGTTTTAAGCCGACTCCGGGGGACAGATATTTTTTATGAGGAGCTGTTTCATAGCAGAAATACACTTAGAAAAAACGTTTTCTTTATTTTGGTGCTTACGGGAGATTCAAACTGTACTTTGAAACGCAATTAGTAGTCACGCACCAACTCATTTGGCTACAACTGCCACAGAGGGTGGAGAATAGGATCATTGATAATGAGGCTGAGCAGTTGAAGGACAACAAAATTGTGAAGCTAACTAATCAACGATTTTGTACAGCAATTGAACAGACTTTTAGCCTAAGTATTCCCTTCATTTCAGTTCATCTTCATTCATAAATACTCCATCTTATGTTAACTTTTTTGTGGATTGCGTGTTGATTAGAGGAGTATCCAGCAAGGAAATAAACATTTACTCAGCCAAGTAGCAATCAGGGCACTAGGTTGTTTTGTGATGGCATTGAATTGTTCTGGAAATGCCATACTTTCCTTACAAGCACATCCAATTAAGTCGATTTCAAGCTACATAATATGCCACTAACTCCCAGCGAATGCGCAAGGGACTGTACGCGGATGAGCTAGCTGGGCAAGGCAACCTCGAGGTGTTTTCTCGGTTTAGAGATAGCGTGGGAGTTCCGGTGCTTTAAAGTCATTCCGGCTACGTTCGGATTTGAGGCAGTCGCGTGAGCTTCTGGTACTAACAAAGTTTCATCTCTCGCTGGCGCTGCGAGTTCTAACCTCATACTGTACATTGGGAATCCATGGTGTGAGACTCTATATAAGTAGCTGCGAGTCTCTTTAGCATTTGTTGCATAAGAGGTGATGAGCTGCCCTGCTTTTGCAAGGCTAAAATTAATACACATGATTGTGGAGCTATCAGGATAGATATATGTCACCTGCTGAAATTTGTCATCACTACACATTGGTTGGGAAATGAGAAAGCTTATGAAATGAGAGACAGGGGGCATCCTATAACGAATCTGAAGCGGTAGATATAGGCTGTGCCCAAGGCGTGCGCAGAAGGGACATCTTCTTGTTGGCTCAGAAGTAGGCCGGTGACAGATGGACTAATACGGATACCTGTAAAATAACTAAACTAATGTGTCTCAATTTCAACAAATCCTGAATTGACGAGTTGTTGAGAAAAGACCCGCCACTGGCCTTTGGGAGACCATGCCAGGAAGATGGCGTGGCCGTACAACAATAGATGTAGAAGCTGCATTCAAGAAGAGTCTAAGAAAACAATCCTTCACTATCTGTGTGACTGCCCAAGTCTGCGTGCTCTACGACATAGAATGCTGGGGGAATTCTCGATGGTTAACTTCAAAGAAATTGCAGAAAAGAAAATAGGCAATATAGGCAGATCAAAACAAGATGGTTCGACTAATAAAAAGCAGTGCTTCTACAAGTGGTGTATCAAAGGGGCATCTTCTGCGTAATTTCGTATATTGAAATGGCATTTTTTGGGCTAATTGGGTCTGGGCTGTGTCACTACGACAATACTTCCACCACCTTCACCTCCACTACCACCACACAATGTTTTGTCCGCTATAATTGTAATTAGTTATTATTCGCCCAATACTATTTTACATATCCTCTGCTTCTCTGCCATATTTTGTGTTTCTGACGGTACCACAATTCAACTACCTAAGTGAGGGCTGTTATGTATACTAACCTAATCAAAAATAGGGTTTAGGCTAGCATTCAACATTTTTGAAAACAGTTTCAAGATAAACAGCCCAATTGCGACATCCATATGTCCAGCAACATGTTGCGGCAACAGCAGTCATCTATACTAAATAATTGTAAGAGTCTATATGTTGCTGAATATAAGTATTATACATATACAAATATAAATATCAAAGTAGAAAAAAATAAGTTTTGCCCACTAATACCTCCCTCCACATTTTTGTCTCTTCACACACGCACTCATACACTTACGCTACTACATACCAACTGCCACCTGTCCATTGACGCCAACAGCTTTATAGTAGTGCATTATATTTTACATATACATACATACATGGCGGCGATGCTATATAGCTAGCCAAAGTAGGCCAAAAGTGACGCGCGTGATCACGTTTTCGCGACGACGCCACTCTTGCCACTTTTACTCTATGTGTCTTTTATACCCCATAACGCTTTTGTTGGCGATTCTTGATAATAAATGCCGCTGCAACTAATATTTAAAAGCAACAACATTTCGCCAATACTCGAAACAGCTGTATGTATGTGTGATTACTGTTACTGCTGTTGGCGGCTTTTGTGACCTCTTATATGCTAAGCATACTCGTATGTATCCATGTAGTTGTTCCATGTGTCTGTTAGCCCCGGAATTATTGTTTGCGCTCGATCTCAAATTGCGAAGGTACTTCCCTGTGTGCATAGAAAGAGACACATATAGTATATAATTTTAGTGGCACATAGTTCCACAGAGGGCACAGAGGGGCAATAATTGACTGCATCTCGTGCTAGTGTGCAATGCAGTTTTGCAAAATAAGAAAACTAAAACGGTTTTTGCATATTTACATACATACATACACATACATATTCATACATACACATACATACATATACACACATACATACTATACACTAGCCATTAAAATCATCACAAAGTTGCGTTATGCGGAGCGTCTCTGCAAATTTTCAGAGAAAGGCAATAGGCCGCTTCTTCTCCATGAAGTAAAACTTAACGTTAAATCCACGGGCGAAGGGAATCGAAGCAGGGGTGGGTTTTTAGTGCGGTGAGCTGAAAGGCAAGCCCTACTATGTACGCTGATATATCTACGTTTTTACTTTTCCCATCGATTTTGCTTGCTCCTTACTTCATCATGACGCGTCAATTCCTGTAATTTATTGTTGCTCATCACTGTTGCACCCACTCAATTACGTATTGCTTACTTATTCACACACACACACACACACACGCACACATGCTTGGAGTATTGGCAAGCGGTTGAAGAAAGCCGCCTGACTGCCGAAAGAGGGACTCATTACTTGACGGTTGACTGATTGCTGCGTCTTGGCAGTTTATTTGATTGGATGACTGATTGTCTGAGTGTTACGTGCATGGCCTTACTGAAGGTTGCTGCTAAGACTGCTGACACTGTTGTCCATACAGCGAAATTCCAATGAAAGAAAAGTAACGTACGGCATCAATAGTGCTTCATAAAGGAGTAAATACTACCGAGTATTTGCTCATATTGAAAGCAGTGAATTGTTTCCCTTTTAAAAAAGATTTATTGTTATTTTTGGTGTTGAAAACGGCATAAAGAAATTTTCCTGGTTGTCACAACAAATGAAAACAACAGCAATAAGTCCACGCACTTGTCGCCGCTGACATCATTCTGTATATGGTGTGGTGCAGTGATGTTTCGATTATGTTTTTGTAACTGAGATTGGGGCAACTTCCTTAATGTTTTTTTTTTTTTAATATAAGTGGAGAATGTTAATAAATGTATGTAAGCTTTAAAAATTGCTTTCAACGCTTTTGGAGTTTCAAAAGGCTGTTTTTTTTTTTACCAAGTACCAAGGTTTATTATTATTATTTTTTTTAACATGATTATTCATTTAGTCAAGCATGCAAAGCAGCACCTGAAACGCTCGTTTCACTTAAAATATTCATATGGACTTTCAACTCTCTGATCAATTCTCTTATCAGTTAGCAAGCATCAGTGGTTTGTTTGGTGCTTGAATTCAAGCCGCATGCGGGATAAAAAAGAAGGAGTGTTAAAATAACGGAAATACTGGTGTCTCTTTAATGCCTCGTAAGGTATGTTATCGCCTCTGTAAATGAAATACTATGCTCTTATATTGCCTAGGTACTGTTGTAGGGGTAACCGCTCAATGATTGTGAGCGAACAGCGCTCGCAGGCGGTAGACATATGTACATACTCTATCTCACGAACCCGAGTGCTGCTTGCACGTTTCGACATGTTTGTATTACATAGGTATAGCACATGAATGAATTGAGCTTGCCAATCGCGACGTGCTAGTAGTACCGGCTTCTGCATTTCTTTTCCTATATTTTATAAAACTTTATAATATTTTTATAAGTGTTTTTTAAAACGTACGAAAAATTTATTTTTATTCGATTTCGTATAAAATATCTTTTTCTATACATTTATTTTGATTCAAACGAAGCCTTTTAATGGAAAGTGACAGTGAAATCGAGGATTTTAACATGCAAAATACTACTTCAATGCCCAGTTCGAAGTTAGAGGAAGAAAATCAAAATGTAAAGTTAAATTTACATGAATGGGCAGAAATCAATGTTCATACAGGTATTATATCACCTTCCGAGCCGTTTGTATTCACTGATGAGCCTCATGTTTTTCTGGGCCTGGTGGTGAACGAGGGCAAAACGAAGTACCTCATATCATCAAACAAACAGTCGGCGCACTCGCGTATCGGTAACCACGTGATGATTTTGAGGTTGTACGATATTTCGTTCATTTAGGAATCTGCATTAACACCGATAATAATGTCAGCCTTGATATATAAAAGAGAATCTCTCTTGCCAACAAGTGCTACTTTGGACTAAGTAGATAATTGAGTAGTAAAGTTCTCTCTCGACGAACAAAACTGACACTCAATAAGGCTCTCATTATGTCCGTTGTATTAACTGGCGCATAAGCTGGGGCGATAATAACATCCGATGAGACGTGCCTTGAAGTGTTTGAGAGAAAGCTTCAGCGGAAGATTTTAGAACCTTTGCATGCTGATGATGGCGAGTATCATAGGCGAGGGAACAATGGGATGTATGAGCTTTACGATGGCATAGACATTGCGCAGCGAATAAAGATCCAGCGGCTTCGTTGGCTGGGTCATGTCGCCCGAATGGATACAAACGCTCCGGCTCTAAAAGTATTCGATGTGGTACCAGCTGGAGGTAGCAGTGGAAGATCAAGGGCTCCTCTGCGTTGGAAAGACCAGATAGAGAAGGACTTGATTTCAATTGGTGTGTTCAACTCGCGCCGGTTAGCACGAGAAAGAAACGGCTGGTGCGCAAAGGCTTAAGCCTAATATGCAGCCTTAAAGCCATAGAGAAATATGGACCAATATGGCAAAACAGAGAAGATATACGTATTTGAAAACTTATGCAACCAGGCATTTCACAGCTAACAATATTTATTGCTAGAAATATAAAGATCTTGTTGTACTTTGCGTGCCATCGAATAACCTCGAGAATAAGAGCCGCCATCCCAATTGGCTACGGCGGTCGAATTCCATACTTCAAAATTAAGAAAAAAAAAAATAAGACTGATTGCTAGGCTTAGCGTTTAAGGTTTAGTAAATAAATGTGATTTTTATAATAATTGATAACCAGAACGCCAAATTATGACTCTAGAAAAAAACTGAAGAAATAAAAATATTGAAGGAGCTGTTTTGTTTTTTGTCAGAAGTCAACAGATAAGTTTAAATAAATAAAATATATCTAAAGCCTTTCGCTTTTGAATTGAAGTTGAATGAATAAAATGGAAGCAGTCGGTTGTACCTTACATTCAGACCCATGCACAATGGTGATGTTGTTTACTTTGATTATCGCGCTTCACCGTCTGTGCAAATAAGGGCTTAAGAATAAAAATAAACAGGAATGGATATGCAAATATGAATAAACACGCAGACATTTCAATATAAACGAGCACAAGTTTTATTTGCTTATTTGCACATTTTTGGCTTGAAAAATGGAGGAATGAAATAAATTAAGTTCAAAGAGAAAAAATTTTAAATCATACTTTTCCTCATTCGGAAGCGAATTGGTGGAGAATCACCGGTAAAAATGGCAGAATAACGCTAAGATTCGTCTTGGCTGTGATTATTAATGCCGCTTATAATTAAAAACAACTATTGCGACTAAATATTTTTCTTGGCCGTTTTAAAATGCGTAAAAACTCCTTGTTTATTTATTTATGCTCGCCTCGCCTCGATCGCTAAATTTTATTAAGTGTTTTTCCAAACTTATTTCCCATTGTTCCCATATCAAGGCATATTGATGACTCAAAAGATGTTTCTCTCTCTCTCTTCAGACTCATCTGCGAAAGAGCTGAAATCATTTCGATGGCACTTTCACGGAAAGCGCACATTTTAGAGCATATTTACTACCATTGGCCACTGGCTATTTTCATGCCAAAAAAATATTACTGCCCAGATGGCGCTAGCTTTGAAATATTTCGAAAAATCATATCTATTTTTTTTAATTATTTTTTTGTTATGTAGAACACTTTTTGAACGAGAGGAAAATAAAAAGTTTTCCAAAAAACTAGTCTGGAATTGAGATAGTTCGAAAAACTGCGTGGTACCTTTAAAAAATCTCATTAGGTATAGGTTCATAGGATCGTAAAGGATGAAATCTTACCAACATGATCAGCAACCTAAGCGTAGCCTAAAAAAAAAAATTAGCAGTCGAGCTCGAAATAACCAAATACTCGTATATGTACTACCTACATGGGCCCAGCGTAAGTGAGATTCTAAGAACTTTAAATCATATGCAAAATTTTTGCTCCGCACTGAATTACATTTTACATGCAGCATCGGAAAAATTTTTGCAGTGGTCCCTTTTTCGCAAAATAATACTAAGTGCCATATTGCCTGCGCGCAAGTTACTGCACCATATCGCTTTTTAATACATGCACTTTCCGAGCATAGAATCAGTGCCTTCAAATGGTAGCAACTTTTTTCATATGGTGCAAGTTTGCCTGGAAAGTGCGCATTGGTGATGCAAAATAAGCAGTGAAGGTAGTGGTAAAAGTCATGCAGCTTGCGCTATCATTGCAAATGAAACATTATATTGTTAAATATTTCAGTGACAATCGCCCAAGCGATAAGGTTTGTAATATTTCACCTAGTTTTATTATAATTACCCACACGAAACTATTCTATTTCGCAAAAAAGTTAGTCGCTCCTGTATAACTTCTCTCCGCTTCTCCTTTTTCCAATTTACATACAATATTTGAAATCGTTAAATTAATCATTCGAATGTAATTAAGTTGTTGCCAACTTTTACTGCTAATTTTCTATCATTGCCTTTGGAGGTGAGTGTGACACAATTTGAATCCGGTACCGATACCGATTCTGATTTTTGTTGATTCTAAAAAATGGTATTATTGGCATTTTGCACGCTAACTCAGCTTGACGAGGTCGTCCATGGGTTGCAAGTAGAACTGTTAACACTATTCTGGAGGGTTTAAGACACTCGCCAATTCTGTTAACTGCGATTGATGACTTGGCAGTTAAAAGCTGGGAAAAGTGTTTAAAGTTGAATAGATTGACAAAAAAGAAAGTTTTGGTTTTAAAATTGAATATCGCACATCCTCCACCTTTGGTTCAGTTATGGGCATTGTTAAAGGTATTGTATGTTGCTCATAAGTCGCGGGGGGACAAAGTTATTATCTTCTCGAAACGCCAAACAGCCTGTAAGCTCTTAAAAAACAATTATTCCAGCAATTACTGTATCGCCCTGTTCCACGCAAAGCTCTCAAAGTTTGAATTCTCAAGTGCTCTTGTAGTATGGTCTCCGGGCCATTCTGGTATGAAAAGGCAGATCAAACTGCAAAAGAGGTAGCAGATAATTGGCACTGCCATCGAAATTGCATATGTTGTCGAAGTGGCTTTGAGAATAATTTGCTGTAACATTTTCTCTGAATGGTACAATGGCTTTCTGTCATCTACAATCTACATCGATCTAATCTTTTAGCACAAATTTTCATAAAGTTACCAGCAAAGGCCTGGTAAAAAGTTCTTGAAGATATAAAACTTATCAACAGAATATTGGGTTGGCCACACTTATGACGGCAGTTACTTGCACAAGATTTGTGCCATCGATTCAGAGCTGTGAGGGGTGTTAACAATGGAAGTCAGTAAAGAGAAAACCGTGCATTTGACAGTTTTTCTTTGATAAAGGCGAAAAAGCAAAGGCCGCCTCTCCGCTGAAATTGTGAACAGTGTTTATGGTGCCGATACTATAACAGCTAATTACATGCAATTTTGGTTTCGTCATTTCCGTTCAGGCATTTTTGATGTTATAGAAAATGTCGATAATGGCGAAAATGTCCAAAAAATCACAGAAATAATACAAGATCGTGACATCGCCCTGGAGCTAAACATCGACCACCATAAAACAGTTTTAAACCTCTTGAGCAAACATTTTACGTAAAA
This sequence comes from Anastrepha fraterculus, assembly GCA_037575425.1. Classification (NCBI taxonomy): domain Eukaryota; kingdom Metazoa; phylum Arthropoda; class Insecta; order Diptera; family Tephritidae; genus Anastrepha; species Anastrepha fraterculus. The sequence goes on along the minus strand of JAYXIM010034449.1, from coordinate 7,060 downwards.
ATAATGAATTTATTTTTCCCCAAACTAATTAAATTAAACTGAGCTAAATTTCCCATTTATTCGAGTTGTTTGTGATTTCTTAAAAAAAGTCTCTACATAAGAACTGCTGTTATAAGAGATAACAAAGCTGCTTCCATACTTTTATTTTTTCGCTATTTCCGTCTTTTGCCAAATTATATAACCGTGACGTCATTACCGCGAAATTAGTTGAATTAAATGTTTTCTGCCTTTTCTCGCTGATATGGCTTTTAACTTGCTTTATTTATTTGTTAGAACAGTAGGTACGTGAGTAGCAGAATGCCACCCTCATTTAGAAGCTGTCTTTTCTAATATTTCTGGTTCACCAATTTTATACATTTTTAAATTAAACAAATACAGCTTAAACAACAACCGAGACAACTACGTTTCAACTGCAACTTAGCACTGAAATTTCAACGTTGATAATATTTACTACAATTATTTGCCATATCTATTATCACAACAACAACAATAGCAACAATAATAATAAGAAGAAGAAGCGCGTGAATTAAGCGTAAAAAAGAGTTTGTTGATTTTACTGTGATACGCTCGCGTATGTGATTTTTCATATTAAATCCTCGCCTATGACCGCTGACGGTGCATCGTAGTGTGCGGCGTGGCGTATGAGTAATAATACTAGCAAATGTACTACATACATACACACATAGTGGAACGAGCATAGGGTGAAATGTGTGAAACAAAAATTTATTTACAAATCTGTTCATACTTCGATTTTTTTCTTCCAACACAATGCAACACTAAACTTAAAAAAGGCTAAATTTTGAGTTTTTATTTCAGCTTTTTATCATTCGAGGCAAATTTTAATATGCATGTTCCATCATCTACGTAAACTTGTGCACTTTAATGTGCTAATGCACAGCACACGATTATAAATTCTTTATATTTATTGCAAACATTTACATTTTTTATTTTACTTTATGTGTGTTTATGTGTTTTCGTTTTCAATTATCGTTTTTATTTTTTGGTTCCCATATGTGGAAGCACAGATTTCGGCGTAATTTCGTCGCTTCCAAGTAGCCGAGAAGAATAATAAATGTTGCGCATTTGACTTGTATACAAATGTCGAACCAGCACTGAAGAATTTTTACACCCTTTACGTGCTGTACTTCGCCCTTGACAGTATCTTTTGCGGAAATTCGCATAAATCATTGTTGTAACTTCCCGTTTGCTAAATTTCCACAATCAGTCATTAATATCTGGTTGTGCTTATCGACACACATACTTGGTGCCATAACAATCGTGTGAATACTTGGTATCTGATTTTGACTACAGCCATTAAAAAATTAACTAATAATTTATTTTCCTTCACGGAAAGTCTTGAAATTAGAAAAAAACAAGCCATTTTGGTTTCTTCATTGTTTTGTGAAATTCATTTGTTGTTGTAAGTGGGTTAATTACTTTTAGGAAATGTATAATTATCATAATTGCAACAGATTGAGTCAATTGCTTTGCCGGGGGTGTTAAAATTACAATTAGAATTTGAATTTGTAATTCGATTGTAATGTCATTGCCGTTGGAAATTAGTAAATCATTAGATTGGAGCAGAGTCGTAAATCTAATTTATCAAATAATTGGATTTTTTCTTCACTCGTTCGGCGTAAATAAGTTGAAGTTGATTTATTTCTTGAAAGCATTCATGAAAAATAAAAAAAATGGTTCCTCTGAACAAACATTTTTTTACTAAAATATTCGAAAATGCAACTTTGCGCCTGACTGGTAAGGCATCAGCTCGAAATCTACAGTGAAGTTTCAAATGAGAGAAAAAAAAGGTTTTTAATAATGATCGCACTTCGGCAGGCCATGGTAAGCCTCCAAATGTTTTTTCGGAAAAGCCTGAGAGCAATGCAAAACAAATTTATTTTAAATTTCGGGAGAGTGGGCAAGCTTAATGTTGTTAAGCATTTTTTTGGGCGATGCTAATTTTTTTTTTCTTGTTCACTCCACTCGGGAGCATAGGGCCTCGACAAGGCTCAGTCTTGCGTTGGTTTCGTTAATCTGTGTTTTGCTTTCTGACAGGGTAGGTGATTAGCCTGCCGCTACCAGTCCTAAGTAGTGGGAATGCCCACCTGTCGTTGCTTAGGAACAACGCCTTCTTACTGGTTGAAGCGCCATCTGTGTGTAAAATTTTTCGGGCAGAAGGATCGCACAGATGGTTGAGGACTTCGCTAAATTTGGTGTGTCTGCGCTATTACCGCGATTGCCCGCTTCCTCTTGCTGGTGTCACTGATGCAATGCGTAACTGTGTCGTTTTCTTTGTTTTTTTGCTTGTTTTAGCAGCCACAATGCAAGTAATGCGCTGACTTTTTGTGCGGGAGTAAGGATTGGAAGGATAAGGTTGTTGGAGTTGAGAAACTAATTTTTTGTTTGTTGTTTTTTATAGAAATAAGGAAAGTAGGCAAGTTTGGAAAAGTGCGAGGACCGTGCTTTACGTGGAATTCGAACCCACAACCTCTGGGATGTCAGGCTCGTGCACTTACCGAGGCCGCGAGTTTATTCAGTCAATTTAAATAATTTTATTATTTTTAACTGAATTTTTTATTAATTTAAATAATGCAACATTTGAAAAGTATTTTCTAAATTTTCATTGCAAAATATTTAAAATAGCTCTGAATCTTAGGAGACGCCTCGAAAAAAGTTGTTTTGCGGTGTAGATCAGAATTCGTAACAGAATCGTCTTAAACGGAAAAGGGGGCATTTCATGAGGTGTAAGCATTTTTTTTCGAAACTTGGAAGCTAAAAACCTAATTTTCGCTAAAAACATCGGCTAATTTTTTTATTTTAAGTTTAACAATTATTTAAGAAAAAAAAAAAAATAAACAAAGAAGCTGTCAAATATATCTGGTGAATTATGTGAAGAAGTACTGGGACAAATATCAAGATTTTGAGTTATAACTTCCTCTTCTTATAACTAGTTTTAGAAAAATGGACAGCTGTGAAGCAGGTATAACAACCCGGCCTAGAGCAACGGACGTTCAAATACTCATAACTGGGCTAATTTTGCTCCGATCTACTTGAAATCTACTTCGGTGCAATATTCTTGAGATTCCATAAATTCATCTGAAAAATTCGAAAAATTTAAAAAATAGAAAAAATAGTCATGTATAGAAATGTAATGTATATTATGATCAGAAAGTACCGGGAATGTTTAAATAAAACAAAACAGAGTTAAATTTCAGGCAAATTTATTTAGTTTGGTCAAATAATCCAATACAATTTGAGCTCGGTGCGATAACGCGTTATCATCATGCAAAATCCATGGATTGTTTGCCCACATTTCCGGCCGACCAGGTATACACTAATGATCCGATGGCGCTAAAAAGTGACAGATGTGTGCCTTACAGTCCTACCAACATAAGAAAAAAATATGGACCGGTTCCCACGTGCGCGGTTCGTTTAAATTAAACATTCCCGGTACTTTTTGATCATAGCGCTCACACCCTCAATTGGGTGCTTCGCCGAACTTTTCCTTCTATTTGTGGTGTGTGTCTCAATGTTTTCCACAAATCTACAGGTTTAAACCGACTCCAAACGGCAAAAGGTTTTTAAATACTCTCGCAGGTTTGTCATTTACCTGCCAAGGGGTGCCCGCTATTAGAAAAAACTTTTTACATCATTTGGTGTTTCGAGCTCACAATGAGTTTTGAACCTGGTTCCTACCAAATGCTAGTGGCGCACAGCCTGAAGTTTGTATTAATGAAATATCAAGTTGAATATTGAGATGAAGTAAAAAACAAATATTAGCACACATAAGGGGTGTAGGGCAGATCGCCTCCGCGTGGTGCACCCCGGGTAACGCCAAATGATCTGCGGCCTTAACGGCCTTAAACCTGAACGGTGACGACCCTGCATTCTTTTGGCATTTTCTTAACTCTCTGAACTTGAACTTGGTTTCCTGAGCTGGTGGTTGCGGCATTCTGCCACCCGAGTACGCTGGGGTGAAACTCAGCCGAAACGGCTGGTGGGCAAATGTCGTGACTGCCCCCGTCCCGTTAAAACCCTGGCAGGCCTCGGAGTACGTTCCTAACTCGTCGCCATTGGGTTGGTGGTGTAGGTGCGGTTGAGAGGACTCCCGCTTTGCGTCCGATCTGGCTCTGAACGCATGCCTCATAAGGGTATGCGTCAACCCTAGCACGGCCTCCCTGCCTCGGCACAGATAACCGTGGGATCATTTAAGGACGACTACACTTTCGAGTTATGGATAGCGGCTCCGAGTGGGGACCCAACAAAATTAAACATGAACAACAACAACAACAACAACAACAAAAACAAAACTAATAACAAAAACCCTAAAAATTTAGGCGGCAGTGGGGATTCGGAGCCGAACCCCAAGGTCTCCTCACTTAAGGGAAGAGGGGCGGAACCGCCTTCTCTAACCAGCCCTAACCGAGGGGCAGCCCAGGGGGGCAAAACAAGTAGGGGCGGAAGGGCGTCGGAGTCGACGCTCAAAGCGTTTTCTGGCTGGGGCTCTGGGAGGAAGTCGGAATCGACTTCGAGCACCATCCCAGGGGGGTGAGCGGGAACCCGCTTCACGTAGGTAGACGGTCGCTTGCGGAACCGCCGGCGACCCGTAGTGAGGTAGGACTGGAGGGGATGGCCAGTACTAGCAAGGGGTTTTCCCCAAGTTTTCCGGGGGTTTCCGGGGCTTCTTTTCAGGGGTCCCTTGCTAGGCCTAAACGGCAGCCAGGACAGAGCAGGAAAGCCTTCTCTGACCAACGCATAGCCGCTAAAATCTTGGAACGCTACGGCGGCCAAAATACTTCGCAGGTACCTGAGAAGTATTTAAGGACGCTTGAGTGGGCCAGGATGGTACTTAGTGGGGCAGAGAAAGGCCGAGTGGAAAGGGTGTGTGCGGTAGCACCGCCAGTAGAATCGGCAGTGAAGCGGCAACGCTCTCAGGAGGAGGAAACTCTCCGGCCGAAGAAGCCGAGGACTGGGGCCGGTCCGCCGAAATCTTTTAGCGAAGTCGCTAAGCAGGCGGGATCCATCACTCTGGGGGTGGTCGACAATAGCAGGGAAGATGGCGCCATTTCCAGGAACGAGTGGAAAATAGTGGCATCGGCCATCTCTGCGGTTTTTATGAAGGTGGTGAGGGAAAACCCTGGACCTCCACCGTGCTGTGAGAGTGCCGGGTGGCACCACGGCACCTTTAAGCGAATAGTGTGTGCCGATGAGCGATCGGCTACTATGTACAGGGCGGCAGTAGCTCTGGTGGGGGAGGTCTGGAAGGGAGCCAAGCTGGAAGCTGTGGACAAAAAGGACCTACCTCTTCGTCCACGCGCCCGGGTCTGGCTTCCCTCAGAGCCCTCTGCTCCAGAGGATATGGAGGAAATCCTCCGTTACTGTAACCCGAATCTTCCCACGCATAACTGGAAGGTAGTCAAGGTGGAGAAGTCCGAGGGACACTTTCGGCAAGCGCTGATTCTGCTAAATGCAGAGTCCCTCGGACCTCTTGCCGAAACTAAAGGGATCATCACCTATGGTTTCGAGAAGGTAGCCATGAAGGTTTACCAGACCGATGCCAGGGGTGATGTCTCTGCGACTCCGGTAATGCTGGGAGGGGATAGACCCACGGTAGAGGAAGCTCCCGTGGAGATGGATGTGGAATCTGTCATGTCGGATGGGGGCAGTGCTGACGACGCCCGCTCTTTAGCGGGGTCAGTCTTCAGTATCGGGCAACTGTTCGACAGGGCAGAGGAGGAGGGGCTTCTGGCCTCGGATAGTGAGGAGGCTGACCTCAGGATGTTGGAGAAGGTTATTGAAGATGAAGATTCTTCAAATAAATCTCCAGCACTCTAAGGTAGCTTCCGCCAACTTACTAATCCACCTTGAGCAAGGTGGAGTCGACGTAGTCCTGATCCAGGAGCCGTGGCTGAGCGGTAGCGGCATCTCTGGAATCAGGACGAAAAACTATTTACTGATGGCTCACAGTGGTGCAGGTAAACCAAGATCCTGCATACTCATCAGAAAAGAACTAAAAGCATTCATTTTGCCTAATTTCAGCAATGAGGACATTGTCTCTATAAGCCTGGAGAGCACCACCGGGAGACTCTGGCTGATCTCAGCCTATATGGCGCACGACGACGAGGTGGAGCCACCTCCGTTGCTGCTAAGGGAGGCCCTAGCTGAGACGAGGCGAAGGAAAATCGACGTCATTATCGGAACCGATGCAAATTCCCATCATACTTGCTGGGGAAGTTCGGATATCAACTCAAGAGGTGAGTCACTTTTTGATTTTATTATAAGCGAAGACTTAGTTATTTGCAATAGAGGTAAGGACCCAACCTTCATTACGGCGGTCAGGGAAGAGGTGCTTGACCTCACCTTAGCCTCTTCTGCACTAAGGTATCGAATATCTGATTGGAGGGTGCTCTGCGCTCATTCCTTTTCGGATCACAGATACATCCAGTTTTCTCTGAATGAAGCAAAACCGAATAGATCCTCCTACAGGAACCTTAGGAGTACGGACTGGGACCTATACTGCAGAAACCTGCAGGTTTTCCTTCCGGAAGCGCCGCAAGAAAACGCGGATCTCTCGGAAGAACTTATAGATGTATTGGTGGAGACTTTCACCGCTGCGTGCAACAGAGCCCTCGAGAGCGCTTGTCCACTAAGACCGCCCCCCAAAAAGGAAAAGCCGCCCTGGTGGACAACTGAGCTCTCGGAAATCAGGGCTTCATGTAGGCGACTCTTTAATAGAGCCAGAAGACTTAAGTCTCCCTCGGGATGGGAACTGTACAAAGCAGGACTAAGTATTTACAAGTCCGAAATCAGGAAAGCGAAGCGAGACTCATGGCGGAAATTCTGCGAAAGCGTGGAGGGCTGTCATGAGTCCGCGAGATTCAGACGTATTCTCTCGAGGAACTCCACACCTATGGGGTACCTGAAAGACAGCTCGGGGTGCTGGACCATGAGCAGCGAGGAGTCACTACGGTTACTCCTTGACGCCCATTTTCCGACAAATCCGGGCTCGCTTAATATCGGCTGGGATAGGACGCATAGCACTCCACACACCCACCGCCAC